>JAVSBS010007255.1:0-33564 GCA_033124195.1 Coracias cyanogaster | reverse complement strand
TGCAACTAGAGCAGGTTGCTCAGAGCCCTGGCCAACCTCACCTGCAATGGTGCCAGGGATGGGGCAGCCACCACCTCGCTGGGCAACCTCAGCCAGGCTCTCACCACCCTCAGCAGCAACAATTCCTTCCTTAAGAAATTGGCTTCACCTTGACTTATCAGTAAAATATGGAATGGTCTCGGGCCTGCTCTGTCCGTTGTTGTTGTGTTTTCTCCCTGAATCGTTCATTTGGGGAAAGGCCATGTTGGTCTTCTAAAGAAAACCCTTGCGGTGGTTTTCTTTAGGCGGCGTGTCCCTCGCTGGCTCCCAGGGATGTCCCGGGGAGCAGCCTGATGATAGCTGGGGAGCAGAACCCAGCGCTTCGCTCCTGCAGCAGGGTGCTGGACGTAGGAAGTGGCAGTAACCAGGCAGGTTCAGCTGATGATTCCCAAATATTCCTCCTCGTAGACAGCTTCCACGAGCAGGGTCTGCTCACGTGTCACTCCTGGGACATTCTTTCTGCACAAGGTCACGTAGCAGGGATGGGCATCTGTGCGGCAACCAAGGAAGCATAACCTCGTAGGGTCCCTGTGGGATGTGGGGCACCTCCTTCAACCAGAACCCTCCATAATTCAGTCTAGAGCTCTTGGGATGGAGTAACTTATTCGCTCTCTTAATTGGTCCTGAATTTTTTTTTTTTTAAGTCTGTTTTTCCTTCCAGCTGTGCAAGATGCAACAAAATGTAAGTAGTACTTTGGTGTGATGTAGTTCAAATGGCTCCCTTCGTTGAAATCGTCCTCTTGCACCCGTGGCTTTGAAAGCTAAGTGTGGTTAATCACTGCCCTCCTGAATGGCCCGATAGTGTCACGCATGTGTAGGTAGATAAATGCAAGTTAACGAGTGGATGTAAAACCAATCGCTCCCAGTGCAGGTCTGCAGGTGCTGTCCGGTCTATTTAAAGGTGGTGTTTGTTACTGTGACTGATCAAACCCAGGGCACAAGGAAGTGCGTGTGTTTAAATACACCTCTAATGATACGGGGAAAGGATAAAAGAGCTGGGTCAGCTCCTAATGGGAGTTAAATGGGCTCTCCTGGAAGTGGTGTTCCAGTGATTGGGCTCCCGGTTGTTGGAAGTGGCTGAACTGCCAGTGTTTGGCTTGTGGTTTCTGTTATTTTAATACCACTTAACAGTTCTTGTGTGGAGACATAAACACCCAACTGTCTCGCTTGAGCGTTTTCTCCTCAGATGTCTGATGATAGCACCATGCCGGCTGCTGGAGAGACTCTTCTGGCTCTGCTCGGGACCTTGGCGTTGTGGGCACTGTGTCCCTCTGCTTCCCTGAAGTTATCAAAGCTGAGTTTGTGCAGGGGACAGTGACTCCTCCACCCCGGCCAGACACAGCAGCCCTGGAGTTTGACGTGAGGAATGGTCCATGGTTGTGCTTGGCTTTGCCCAGCCCACACCCCTGATAACTCTGGAAAGAGATGGTGCTGGGCGCTTAAAACCTTGGAGTGCTAATTGCCTAGTGATGGGAAGTGTGGTCACCAGGCAGTTAACTTCAAGCACACAGTGGCTGCTGGAGGTTCAGGCTGGTCTGATGAGGACAGCTTTAGATTCCAGACTAAAATCTCATCCGTTTCCTGTATTTTTAAAGATTGTGTAGAGAGGTTTTCAGATGGGCTAGCTCTTGGGGAAACCTGCATGGACACTGGGTAATTTTTAGGTACTGGGATGGCAGTGGGTGTCCTATAACTTTACCCTCCCCTGAGTGGCACTCCAGGTTTCCAGACCTGGAGAAGTTCTGCACAATATCTTAAGCTTCAGCCACATCGGAACTTTTAATTGTTATGTTCAGATGCAGCAAAGTTGGCTTCAGATCTAAGCTCCACTTGGTGTTCCGTACGTCCCTGTTGTTCGTAAGACACAGGGAAGGAAAGTGTTTGGTTACAGGGATTCTAGGGGGAATGCAGGAGCTTTGTGAAGTCTTAATTCTGGATTGGGGCTGAAGCTCTCAAACGGAAAACTGCTCAGCCCAAGTCCTCTGTGTCCTCGGCTGCGGCAGAGTGTGGAGGATGCTGGTACTTCCAACGGTGGTAGGAAAGTGAGAATAAAGACATAGAAAGTCTGTTGTCTTTTGAAATACCTGCTGCACTTTGAATATAAAGAGGAATCGCAACCTACGATGGAGGAAATGTGAAATCCCAAAAGGGTGTTCTGCTTTATGGACAACCTGCTTTGCATGGACCAAGCCGAGATTGAACCAATGTCATACTGCTTTTAAAACTGCATAAAACAACAGGTATTTGCAAATGAAAGACGATCCTGACTTCAGTACTCATTCTGGAACTGAAGATGGATCCCAGTTTTAGTCTGAAGAGGTATTTCTGGTCAGTGTGTTTCAGCCGGGGATGAGTCAGAACACAGGAATCCTCGGAAATACTACATGAACTTGCTATTTGACATAGGCTGGCTTCGCCTGCCTGCGTTTAAGGCTTCTGTAAACTTCAGCCCAGGTTATAAACACACATGTCTGTTAAATTTTAGAATCCAGTCTCTCTTCTACGCTCCTGTTGGGGATGATGACTGATGGAGTCGGTACCTGGAGCCGCAGGGCCAGGGATGCAGACGCTGACGTGGGACACTGGTGCCAGGCAGGTCTGAGGGATGCTCTGAGGAGGGGAAAGCAAGATGAAGGTTATTTAAAAGGAATAAAAACGTTCTTCAAGTTGCATTTTGGGTCAGATTTGCGGATGGTTAATTGAATGTTATATTGAAGGAATGCCTTGCCCTTCCCTGAATTTCCTTCATTGGTTTTTCTCCCCTAAAAACAACTTTTTGAGCTTGTTGAGTGGTAACATGTCTTTGGGTCTCAAGGGTGCTGTGCTGACAATTTCTAGCCAAAAGAGTTGAGGGTGGATGGAGACCTTTGTGGAGGGAGGCGTGTCGGAGCGATGAGAAGGAAAGCCTGGATCCAGGGCTAGGATGGCAGCGGTGGCTTCCCAAAACGGAGAGGAGCTGGCGGGGATGCACCCGCCCTTGAAATTCCCAAAGGCAGCCCAGTTTTGCAGCTGCATGTGTAATACATGAAATCACGGCGCTTCTTGAATTATTGAAGCTGAACAGCTTGGAGGAAGTTCCTAAAGCGGTTGTGGAAGAGTGCGATCGTAATATATAGAAGAGCTTTAATATTCACTATAGAAAAATCTCGCACCTTGTTCTTCCAAACAAAGTCTCGGAAATAATTTGTTATTCTATTTCGTCCGTATAACCAGGAATGGTGCCAGAGCTATCTGAGCAAAGTGACATGTGATTGATATTTTACCAGACTCAGCCTTCTGCCGCCAAGGAATTCAGTTTGCATTTGGCATATATGGAAAATTGGATGAACAGGGCTTGAGGGGTTTGGGTTTTTTTAAACCTTGATTAACGTGATTGGCAAAGCTTGTGCGCTTTCTAAAAACACGACTGTCAAAGCTGTCCCGAAGTATTTTTGCCCTGGTTTTTCAAACACTTTCAGGCATCTCACGGGGTGTTATGAGCGTAAATGTCACGTGGGCAGCTTCACGCAGAACCTATTTAGAGTTCCAGTAGACAATTCTTTGTAAATGTGTGGTATTTAATCTTATCTAGTATTTTATGTGTAGTCGTAGCTGCTGCTGATGTTCTGTGGGGTGTTTCAGAAGCATTGCAAAGTCCCTGTAAGCTGCAGCCTTCCCGTTGCTCGGGTGGTCCCGTCTGTGCACCTCCCGTCCTTCCCAGCTCTTGCCTCATCTTTCTTCTCTGCCTGTCTTCATTAGAAGGCAACCTTCATGACTGATTCACTGGGGAGTGATGCAGCAAAGGCCAAGTGTCAGGGCGTCTCTTAAGCGTGAGCGCTCTCGTTCAGCGTTGTCAGCCTTGAGACAAGTTGAGCCTGATTTCCACCCCGCCTCCACATACTCCTCTCCTGCCCTTGCACATTCCGGGGATTCCCTTTGCCTTACCTGGGCTGTCCTTGTGGCAGCGGGGTTGGGTCTGGTTATCCACCGTTCTCTTTATTTTTATTCAGATTGGTTTTGGAGGTGAGAAGCTGGTGGTGGGCTTTGCACTGCGGGAATAATTAGTGTTTGCACTGGCAAAGACACGGGTTGTGCTTGGGGAGAGAGCTGGCTTTCCGCGTGCAGGCTCGTTTGCTTGTGTCTTTAATGACATGGTTGCAGATTATTTTTCCCCAGAGGCCCTGAACCACTCGGTGCACAGACAGCTTAGAGAATAACATCCAAAGGCGGTGGCTACTGGCCCTGAATCTTGGAGTGGCTGTGGGTTCCTGAGAGCCAAGAGGCTCTCTTGTTGGAAGCACGGGAGATGAATGCGGGACTGAGACGCTGTCAGGAGTTACTCTGTCATCCTTAGGATGTCCATTAGCTCAAAGTTCCCTTCTCACCCTGGTGCATCCCCCTTTAGCGTGTTGAAAGGCAGAAGAAGTGGTCCTCTCTGAGGGAAGGAAGGGGTTAGCAAACTGAGGGCACAGAATAAAGTACTTATCTCTAATTGCTTCAATTTTTTCCTGGTTTTATAGTGATGTGGGAGGTTTGGGGAGGTGAGAGCCTGTGGATGAGCACAGCTTTCGCGTCTCTTCTCCAGAGAGCAAGTATGGAACTGGCTGTGCCGTTGCCTCTTGAGCTCTAAACTCACCTGAAGCAACTGCCCGGTACTGTTGGGCAAGGCTCTGAAGAGCAGCAGAAGATCAGAACTTTCTGCAGATGCACAGAATGCTGCTTTTTGGCCGAGTCACGAGCAGAAGGCTTGTGGCAGCTACTGGGGGTGGAAATCTTCAGTTGTAGAGGCCATAGGAAGTGGGTTTTGCAAATGTTGGTCATGGCTGCACAAATAGGTGTTGGGTGAAGGCTTCACATGCAGAAACTTTGGGTTTGTTCGAATGCAGAGATGTAAACAGTGTGGCTACAGAGCTTGGTCTGGTTTTGGTGGCTGCTGTTTGAGTTGCTGAGGTCACACATGCCTTCCCACACTTTATATTTTTTTTTTTTTTACTACCGTGTTTATGGAATACTCAGCCTAAGCAGCAGCTTTTCACTGAAAACATCACACGGCCATACGGCTTCTTAGCGTCAGCGATGGGCACGGGGAAGCTGCTGCCTTTTCGTAAAGGAAAGTGCTTTTTCCAGGTGCTGCATTAGTCCCCCAGACAACGTGACTTGTCATCGGTTTTTGAGGAAACCTCTTCCACTCTTCCCAAACTCATACATCATTCCGAAGAGCTGGCGTTTCTCAACCAGGCGTCAGTCAAATTAAGCAGTTTACTCCCGAGTGAAAAAACTGACTCGGCAAGTGAAGTTAGTTGAACAGTTCTTGGTAGAATCTGTTCTCCAAAAGCACATGCCAGCCTTTGGGAGATGTATAACTCCAAAGGTGAGCATCCTGGTAGCTGTGGCCGCGTCGGCGCGGTGACACCGCGCGAGCTCGCACGTTGCTGCTGGCTGGAGCCCTGCCGGGGCCTGTAGGGAAATGCCCTCTGTGCCATGTGCCTCTTGGGGCTTCCCAGATCGCTTTGGACGGGCAATTTTGAATTCTGCTTTCTGCCTTTGAGGCTTTAAAAGGGCCGCTTTCCCCAGAGCTGGCAAAGTGTGTGGTGGTGTTGGTCAGAAATGCTGCCTGGAGGGAGGGAGGTGGGAGCCCTGGGGCTAGGGGAGAAGGGAGATGGGAGCCCAAGGTTTGGGGACGGCCTTCTGCCCAGGGCTCTGCCCCGCTCTGGATGTGGAGAAGGCTCTTGCTTCTTGGGCTCTCATGTGCTGAGGTTGGGCTTTGATGATGCAGCAGGTTCTTTTTCCTTTATTCCTTGTGCACGCTGCTTGCTGGGGCTGTGGAGAGTGTGAGAACAGCCGGAGAAATTTAATTTTGGCTTCCCTGCAAAGCACTTCAGAGCAGTGCCACTAGGCAAGATCTGAAAGCAGATAATGGAGGCTCGGACAGGCCCTGAGCCGGGGTGGGACCAGGTCTGGCTCCCATCGATGCCCGTGGCCAGCCCCGCACCCAGCGCGTCCCGCTCCCGGGCGGCTCCGGCGCTTCTGTTTTCTAAAGCATGGGATTATAATTGCAGTTGTTGGACCGCTGTAATTTATCACGGCCACACACGTTCTGCAACACTCCCAGCTATGTGGCTGCAGCGCGGGCTTTCGCAACGGGGTTATAATGACTGGTGTTGGACCAGGGCGGGGAGCGGAGCGTAGTCCTGCACAACTCCCAGCGGCTTGCCCCGGATCCCTTTTCACAAGCGTTGTGAAGCTGCAGAGACCTGGGCTGTCTCCTCGGGTACAGCATTGACACGGTTTTCAGGAGGTGCCGGCAAATGGTTAGGGCCGTGTAGATGAGAGAAGCAAGTCTCTTCTGCCGTGTAATGCGCTCTGTATAAACAGTTTTCTCTGGAGCCTGAGGATGATGGAGCTTCTGATGGGCCTCTGGAGAAAAACCAGGGCTGGACCCTGGGAAGATGAATTGCAGCCTGCAACAATTAGAGTTGTTCTAAATGTTTGGGGTTGCAGCGATGCTTCCGCTCGTGGGACTCGCGCAGCCTCCGGGTAATTCAGCCTGGGGTACCTGCCGCTTCTGTGATTTATCCGGATTTCCGAGAGCTCCTGGGACGCCTCCTTCACGCAACGCATTCCTTGTAGGACCGAGAATTATTCGACTGTAAAAGCAGCAGGGAGAAAGAAGCCAATCCTCCAGGTACTTACAGTTTTAGGGCTGTTGTTACAGCATAAGCTGCGCCAGTTTAAATGGCTATAACTTCTTCAAGTAGGCAGGGGCTGAACACAAAACGATGGGAGAGGAAGAGTCGTGTGGTCGTAACTCTTTGTGTATTACTGAAGCGCCACATGGATTAGGAGCTTTAAAAGCTTTAAATTTCTGTGCTTTTGGCATCGTCTCCCTGGAACGAGCGCACCTCTGCAGCAAAGCTTTGGGAAGGAAATGGTGCTTGAACGGGTAGTCCCAGACTAGTTTCTTCTAATTTCACTTGCAGTCGAGTGACGGAGAGGGAGAGACAGATGCTGCAGCTGCGTGATTACAGAAAATGCAGCTGTTAACACACTTGCTTATTCTCTTGCTAATGAGGCATCAAGTCTCTTCTGATTTTGCTGTTTGGGTAGTGGTTTTATTCTAGCAGAAAATTGGACCAGTGTGGGGTTTGGGTTGGTTTGGTTTGTTTTTTTTTTTTTAATTTTCTTTATTCTGATCTGGTTTGGGTTCAACAGCTGTCAAGAGAATTTTTCAGAACTAGTCCAATCTGAGGAAGGAGGCAACGCTTCCAGCTAGCTGTAAAACCCTTGGTGGGCTGTGGATGGGGCTGGTTAGACCAAGCTGCTTCCTTGGACTTGGTTCGTTTCTGATGGAGTTACACCTGAGTGTCTTTTCACCCTTCATCCAGTTCCTGAGCCGCAAGCAGTAAATGGGTGGTTCTGGCTTCACTTGCAGTTCTTCGGATTATCTTGTGATGTCTTGGAGACTTCTGGGCACAGCTGGTTTTTCTTTCTTGCTTTGTGAAGCAACACAAAGGTGGAAGGAGGCTGCAGAGCCCTGACGCTCTGGAATGAATACAGGACTTGCTGTAAGCGAGCTCGGCAGGGCTCTGATTTGGAGCCTGACAGACTGTTTGGTTTCGAGCAACATTCCAAGGCTCAAGAAGAGGAACCGCTAGATCGCAGGTGAGCTGTAGCCTCAGCTGCTCTCTGCTGTTTGCCGAGGAGGGGATGAGCAGGAGCAGAGCAACCCGTGCAGCGCAGGGGGTTTGGGGGTTGGACTGGGTGATCTCCAGAGGTCCCTTCCAACCCCTGCTGTGTGGTTTTTGTAGGTGTGGAAAGACTTCTCGGTAGTCCAGCAAGGTAAAGATGACTTGTGTTCAGGAGAGCGATCTCTAGGGCTGTGTGGTGTCTGCCGCTGGATGTGTGCTTGTCATGTGGATGCATTGTTGGTTTAGTGGGTTTTTTTCCTTCATGCCTGTCCTGGTACCTCTCCAAAACTGTCAGCGGCATCACCACAGCAGGCTCGTGGTAAGTCCTCCTTAGCGCAAGGCTCAGGAGGCTCCCTCTGCACCCACACATGACACACGGTGGAGAACAGGAAAACACACAGATTTCTTCAGGCTGAGAGTGACTCTGGCGGGAGGTGAGACAGTTTCTCTGAAAGGGATGTCGAGGAACACATCTAAAACACTGCACTTCTGTGGGGCATGGAGCCAACTGTTGGGATGTTCTCCCCTGTCGGTCACGATGGTTTGTAATAATTCATGTTGCATGTGGCTCTGGAATAACAAGATTCGTTATGGGTGCTAAATGTGGTCGTTCCCACCTCCCTTAGTGTTGTGTCAGCAAAAGGTCTTGGGAGGATAAACAAGGCTCCAGCTTCTACAAACCACTCTGCGGCTCATAGTGGATGTTCTGTCGTGCTGATATCACGGGGAAGATCCCTGTGTAGAAACTAAACCTTTTTAACCACACTTTGTAACTAATCCACTCAAAATTGGTTTATTTCTACCACCAATATCCTGATGATACTGAGCCAGGACTGAAAGGAAACAGAATTCATCTGACTTGGGGCTTCAGGTTTTTAGTGGGATGTGGGTCTGGAAGAACAACCTTCTCTTGGTCTCCAGACTGAGAAGGTCAGGGAGAATCTGGCTGATTTGGTTAATTTTTTTTAAATTTTGTGTAGTGGAGATTTTTGAATGTAATGCCAAGTTCTGCATTTGCTTAAGTCACTTTGGTTGTATTTCTGCACCTCGTCCTGTTCCTGCTGTGAGGCTGGATTCCAGAGGGTTGACAGTCACGTGGAAGTGTTGCTGGATGGCACTGGTGGTTTCCTTGCTGGCACTTAAAGGATTTTCTTGGCTATAAGGCCAAAATGTGGGGGGGTTGGCTTATTTCATCTTGCTGCAAATTTCCAGATACTTAGTTCTTCATCTGTAGGTAAGTGCTTGGCAATATTAGAGCAGCTGAGCATGAGGGAGAGAACTTAGCCACCAGAAGCCAAGAAGCTCTATGCAGATATAACTTCCTTTTAATAAAAAACCAATAAATAGCCCCCTCAGCTGCCTGGGATTGATCACTGAGAGCTTGTCATGTCAAAGGGCTTGTGTGACTGAGACTCCCAAAGCGGGTTGTGTTGAGTCTCGCTGCTCTTCCCGCTTTCCTGCGTTTCTGGGCTCGATATCTCTGTTGTCATCTTTGCATGTTCAACTCGAGTGTTTCTCTCGCTGTTCCTGGTCGCAGCCCGTCAGCTGGGCTCGAGTATTAGCTGTCAACGCGTTCTAGCACGGCGAGACGGCGCTACCTGGTCCGTGTTGGGAGGTGGGGCTTGTGTCCGGGCTTTGGAGAGGGAGCTGGAGCTCTCACCGTCCTTGGAAACTTGTGTAGAAAAAAAAAAAAAAAAAGAAAGAAAAAGAGGGGGTTAAAAAAAAAAAAAAACAAACCCAAAGAATCTGCTTTTATTTTGGGTATTGCTACTTCAAGCATTCCTATGCTTATGTTCCAGAACAGATATTTTATTTAAGCTGTTGTTTATCTTGGCATTCCTGGTGGGGCCAAACAGGGAAGATGGTCACTGTGCTGTTAGTGACTCCCTGCGTTGCTGCGGGAAAAATCCCCTTCCTTCAGTCTCTACCAGAACTTGAGATGTGGTATGAACACAGTCATGAGCAAAGTCCCGTCTGTAGCAGTCGGATAGTGGAACTCATTTGAACACAAACGGGCTATGAAGTATGGGGGGTGAGTGGCCAGGAGGTCAGGCTGCTCCTGTGAAAGCTTGAGGAGAAAGGTGCCTGGCTTTCAGGGCAAGCCACAGCTTTTTGTTTGGGGTGCTCACCTCTGCCGGAGGCTCAGTCTCTCCGTAGGGACAACAGAAAGTAGGATGAGAGTTGCACGGAAAGCACTGGTCTATACAGCCTGGGAAGAGGTCTTGTCCCCAGGCCGTGGTGATGTAGGCTGCCTGCTCTGCCGCTGCCAAACCCTGCTCTGCATGATGAGTTTTTAAATTACAATCCTCTCGCAAACTCCGGAGGTGGTGCGTGGTCAGCTTGACCTCTTGTGCAAGAGGAGTTCCAATTTTGGAGGAAATTCTGTCTGACTTGGTAAGCATCCTCCTGATTTCCAGAACCTGGGTTTCTTACCAGAAACACGTGACTCAACAGAAATGTTTGCTCCTCACGGAGCACTCCTGGCCGGGCACTGGCCCAGGGACGTGTCCCGTGCTTGACACCGAGTAAGGGACCACTTACCCCAAACCACCTTGGGAAGAGTCTGACATCTGGAAAAGCAACGTGCAAACCACAGGAGCTTTCAGTTCCTGAGCTGCTTTTAGTTAATGCATATATAAGCAAGTCAATTAAAACACATTGGGCTTATTTCAGATAGATAATCTAATTATCAGCTTGATTAAACCATATCAAATGAACAGTTCTTGTAATTCGGCAGCTTTGTTCTAATCACTGCAAAAGCAGTAGTAGCTTTAATTAAGAGGCTCGGAAGTGGCGGAGCGGTGTTGATGGTGTCAATGGAGGGGTGTGCCGCAAACGCCCCGTTGCAGGGAGGATCAGCCACGATAGGAAGACGGACTCTTTGGTGCCAATAAGGGGAATCTGACTGTTCAATAAACACCATTAAATGCCAGCGTCTGTCCTTTCCTGCTGTTTCCAATGCTACCGATCCAGGCTTAATTAAGTCAATTCCAATATCCCTCAAGGAGGCTGACTTTTTATAAGGTTTTCAGGTGAGTATCACCTGTTTTGGCGTTAGACCTGCAGCTCCCTACGTGAGCGTGTGCTCCTCAGACCGCAGGACTGCTCCGTTCCTCACGTAGCTGACCCAAGCCCGCTGCAGTCGCAAGAGCGCAGAGCCATGGTGACGCCCCTGCTGAAAATGGACCAGAAAAACTAGAAATGGGGCTTGGTTTGCTGGGTAACGCGGGAGGCCAGCGTGTGGCTGAAGGGGCTCTCTCCGGGCTGTTCCTCTCCTATTGCTCACTCAATACTCAGAGGCAATTTAGTAGTAAGCTCATCAGAAAGCCTGGGATGAACTCACTGCACGACTCGGTGAGCAGCCACCTTCTGCTGCGGATGCTTTGGGTGGAGGCACTCAGGAGTTACAGAATCATAGCATGGTTTGGGTTGGAAGGGACCTCAAAGATCATCTCGTTCCAACCCCCTGCCGTGGCAGGGACACCTCCCACTCCAGTTGTCTCCATTGCTTCTGGGTTCAGTGCTTCCTCCCCACCTTTTCATGGAGACCTCTTGTGCTGTGTTGCTCGGAGGATCCTCCTCCCGAGCCTGGCATGCCTTGGGCAATGGCAGGAGAAGTTCCCTCTTACGGGACATCAGAGCCAGGCCACTTCTGTGATGTTCTACTTGGCTGGGAAAGCCACGTGTGCTGGTTTGCTCATCCGTGCCTTCCGCGAGGCCGTTCCTGTCCCAGGTACACGTTCTTAGCTCTTCGCTTGTAGATTTTAGTAATTGGTGTTGGTTTCGAACAGGGACGTGACACGGCACCAAGATGAAAAGTCAGGAATGACGTACAGATGAGGAATTCTTTTTCTTCCCATTAGCGTATTTTTAGGGCCTCTCTGCCAAATGTGATGATTTGCTTTTATTGTCCACAGCATTTATAAAATACAAAGCAGGAGCGAGTAGCCAGGTTCTAACCTGCACAGGGATTTGCATGGATTTAATTTATTAACCTTGGCAGATCTCCGTTTAATAGACCAAGTTTACTTTGCACATGAGTAGGTGGACTTCTTGTTTTTCCTTTTGTCTTATTGTTTCAGAAAACGACAATGAAACTCTCTGCCTGTATCAACACGCAGGCAGCCAAATACCTGGGATTTATGGCTGCTGTGTGCCCTGGGCCAGCACTTGGAGCGGCCTGGGCAGATTTGAGGAGAATTTGTAACCCTTTAGGAAGGGGAGCCGGGCGGAGCAGCCTTCTGGCCATCCCCTGCGTCTCCCAGCTGCTGTGGCATTTGCCGGCACCACCTTGCTTTTAATTACTGTCGTATTTTATGGCTTCATGTTAAACCACATCTCATTGCATCCTGCCTCTTAATTGGCTTAACTGGCCATCGCCCAAAAAGACTCTGCTGTGTATAGAAACAAGCTTCCCCAAATATTTCCTAATTGGCAGTTGGTGCTTTGTGAGGAGATGGGTCCCTCTCGGCGATATTAATAGATGTTTTCTTCTGTTCGTTCTCAGGATTGGACATTGATCCTATGACGCATGCCCGGAAGAAACAACTTTTCCTTCTGAAGCATCCAGCTGGTTCTGCTGGCCGAGCTTCGTTGCCGACAGGCAGCAGGAGGATGGACAGGACCGAGGCAGAGTGTGGCGAGCAGAGAGATGGAGATGCCACCGAGGCTCCGAACTGTCCGGGCGGGTTTGTGGGGACGAACAAAACCAAGAATTTGCACGAAGTGCGGAAGACGTACCCGCTGCGGAGACGTCTGCTCCCCTCGGTGAACAAAAAGACCTGCAAAGTGCTGCTCACCAGGCTGGAGGACGTGGCTGGATCTCTGTCGAAACAGACCCAGAGCTGTAAAAAAAAGGACCTTCCCAGCTGGATGGAGGGTTTGGGACCTGCTTTGTTCTCGGAACAAGTTCAGCCCGTGGGAGCTGGGAAGAGCGATTCACCTGGGGAAAAGTGCACAATAACTTACCCAGGGACGGAGCAAGACCTCGACACCGCTCCGTCGGAGCCCAGGAAACGCAGGCTGGCCTCGCTGAACGCCGAGGCGGTGAACAACGTGCTCTTTGAGCGGGACGATGGCTTGTTATCCAGCAGGCGCTTTCGGAGGGACTCTGTTAAAGCCGGCGGAGACTGTGCTGGTAAGAGCCTGCATTGCAAAGCTGGGGACAACTGGCCCGCGCTGGAAAAAACTGCAGCGAAAGCAGGGAAAGGAAAAACCCGGCACGAGCCCAGTCAGAAATGCAATAGCTGCGACCATGCACTGGATGAGGTCTTTGACGACGGGACAAAGAGGGATGACGGGGCCATCTCCTATCACCCCACCCCAAAGAGACTGGCCAGCCTGAATGCCGTGGCTTTTCTGAAGCTGACCCATGAGAAAGACCAACCCCTGAAGCAGAGGAGTAAATCGGACACAGAGGGCAAGTCCGAGAACCACTGTTCGAAATCGACGCTCAAATGGGCCAAAGCCGGTCGGAAGAATTGCGTCAAATCCAAGAAGGAAGCGGCCAGTTTAAAACTGGAAGGTCAACAAGGCTGGCGAGGACTCGCCGTCGGAGAGCAGCGGGACTCCTCCAGGCTCTACGGGACGACGGAGCCCGTCCCTTACGAGTCGCTGTCTAGCTCCTACGCTAGCACAGAGGGTTTCTACCACAGACTGCCTTTGCTTATGGGTGGGCAAGCTTCCATGAAGCCGGAATATGGAAGACCCGGAGAGAAATCCCCGACCCCCAAACAGGAATTCCATCAGCCTTCCTTTCCCGTGCAGCAGTTCCCTCCCTTGCCGGTGCCCGGGAATCACACGGATTGTGGATGTCTCTATGAATCCTCGGATCTGACGCCGTTGAACGGGTTTTACGTTTATTATGGCCAAAGTGGATACAGTGGCTACTCTCACTGCTCCGTTTACCCCAAGGACGAGCTTTCCCAGCCGGCTCCCTGCGAGGGGCTCTTGGTATCGCCCAGTTCCTTGCCGTCAGGTGCTCACTTGCAGCCACTCCACTGGTGTAACTCGCCGTACTGCTGCGGAGAGGGAACGGCCATCAACAGCTACAGCGTCTGCGGGGTCGTGCACGTGCCGGAGGGCAGGGTCAGCAGCGTGCACGCGGGGCGGAACAGCTACCCCTTCAAAATGCCTTTTGCAGCAGGTAAGGCGCAGAGCGCGAGCGGGTCTCGGTCGGCGTTCCTAGGAGTTGGCGCCGTGGCTAACGAAGGGATCTCGTTGCCAGGAGGCGAGCTCCCTCTGCTCAGCTGGGCTTGGAAAGAATCCGCCTTTCTTGCCTCCCCTTCCCCCATTTTTATCCCTGAGGGTTTTTCCCACTGAAAGGTCTTATTGGTGTGGAGAGCATAGAATCGGTGAAAGGATTTGGGCAGGGAGAAAGTGACTCATGACTTGTCACGCTGGAGCTCACTGCTCAGCTTTGATCTGTGTAAAACGAGAGGTTTGTAGTAGCTACATGCTCTGCAAGGCTTCTCGCCGCCCTGCTCTGAGCCGAGGGTCTCCAGCACGTCGGGCTGAGCTGCTCCTCGTCCCAAAAGCTCGCCCTGGGGAGCGGAGCATCCTTGCAGAGAGATGAGGGTGTGGAGAAGCAGCATTGTCTCGGTCTCCGAGCTCTCGCTGGTGCACGTTGGGTGGGGATGCGGCCTCTCAGGGTTTTGTGGAGGGGATCTGGCAGGGCTGTATAACGGTTCAGTTGGAGTCTGTGGTGAGAGAAGCGCCAGCGATGCTCCTCGTTGGAGTAGTGGTCCCATCCTCGTTGGAGTAGTGGTCCCATCCTCGCTGGTAGGCTGTGAGGATGCGGGTGACGCGGTTCCTGCCCAGCTCTTTTCTGCCCTGGTCTGTTTTCAGACCTCGTCCTCCAGCGTGTGCTTCAGCTCGGAGCTTTGCCTTCGCTAGCGAAAAATATCTTTTGAAATATTTAAAGCTGGATTGTTGTGTGGGGGTTATCAGACACCAGCACTTTGTATGAAAGCCATCAAGCCAGACAGCGCTGCCGCCCGCGAGCCGCACCGTCTGTCGAGGAGGCCGCTCCTGCACCGCTGGGTTGGAGGCAGAGGCAGGCATGACTTACCCGCTGAAAACAGAGTCGCAGGTAGGTGGGTGAAGTTTGGGGCTGAGCGAGGCTTTGTCATGTTCTGCGGTAGGAAGCTGCTGAAGCTCAGGAGCGTTTGGTTGAAGTATAATTTCCATTTTCCCGAAATATCCCCGCTTCCTATGGCAGCGGCTCAACAGTGTTCGCTGGTGGCTTCGAAGCTCTTTCAAGTTGAATGTTTGCAAGACAGCCAGCTCAGCACCGTGTTCCTGTCTGACAGTTCCGTGTGGTGCCTGAGGTCACGTCAGTCTGCTGCGTTCCTGAAACTGTGCGTGCTGGTGCCTCTGTCTCCGCGCAGCCAGGGGGATGCAGGGGGTGCGGAGGGAGGATTCCTCAGGGTTCAGCCCTCGCTGCGAGCTCGGAGGTTTCTCACGGTGCTGGCAGGAGCAGCGCTGGTTCCAGGGGCACGTATTTACTAGCGGGGTGTCACCCACTGCCAGCTGAGATCTTCCTTGGTGTGGTTTCCTTCCTGTGAGCATCTTTGATTTGAAAGCTGACAACACCAGAATAATTTAGGTTTGGGTTTGTGGACTGAAGTGCATACGGAGGTCTCCTGGAGTATTAACATGTAGGAGTTGGTTTTTAGAGATGTGTGCACCTCTGAGATCTCATCCTCCCCTAGAGTGGGTTGTTTTAGTGAATTAAAGGAGGACTTTGGCTGGAAGCAACTGGCTCCCATCTGAGAGCACTGGCAGGAGGGGATCCAGCTTGATGTGTCGCGCGGTCATGGCAGTGTTGGGTTGATAGTTGGACTTGATGATCTTAGAGGTCTTCTCCAACCTCAGTGACTCCATGATTCTATGCCTTGTGTTCTGTCTGTCCTATCTGGTGTGTTAGAGATGTTTGTATGGAAATATCGGTGTCTGTCTGGTACAGATCGCGGGGCCGGGCTGTGATCTGGGGCAGCCGTGCCCAGGAGAGGCTTCGCTTTCCCCGTCCCACAGCGTGCGGGTCAAAAGCAGGGCGGTGGGGAGGAGATCGGACAGGCTGCAAGAGATGCTCCAGCGCTGCTGGAGGGGCTGGAAGTGTCTGCAGCCAAGGAAGGAGTCCCAGGGGTGCCGGCCAGGCCAGCTCTGCACCACTGTCTGAAGCTGAGTGGATACTTTGTGAAGCTTCATCCTGCTTTAGCTCCAGAACTGCTTTTGTAAGCAAAACGCTGGAGAGGTGATTCACTGCTCCGTGCGTCCCGCGCCTGCCAAGGCCAGGCAGGAGACCTGGACTCGCATCCCGACGGCTCGGCTCGCTGAGGGACCTGCTGCCGCCTTTGCTGCTGGGGGTCAGCAGAGTCTGCCAGGGTCCGGAGCAGCCCTCGCGCTCGGGCTCAGCGGCGGCTTTGTTGCAGCCCTCTTAGGGAGGGTCAAGTGGGAGACAGGAGGCAATAATTTCCTGTTCTTGCGAGGGGATCTCAGCAGTTATTCAGCTGGAGCTTGATGACTTCAGCTGCTTTTTCACTTTCTGATTTTTTTATTATTTTTTTTTTTTTAGCGGCTCTGCAGCAGCGCGGTCCCACAGACCTGCCCGGATGTGCTCCAGGCTGGAGGCATCTCCTGGGGCTTGCCTGAAGCTGCCCTTTTTTGTCCGCCCCAAAAGCACGCTTTGTGATTTAGGGAACAGGGGTGGGTTTTGTGCTGCTCTGGACTCTTTCTTCCTGCTGACAGTAGGGAATTCAACCCCGGCTTGCTCTTCTGCCGGACACGTTGGCCTGGGTTGAGGGCTTGTTTTGTGACTCCTGGGGCAGTGTGAGGTGTTCGGGGTGCTTCTGAGAGGCAGCGTCAGGCGACTGGCTAACCTGTTGTGGTGAATGCGTCCGCTTTAGGGCCACGGTTTTGCTGAAGGCAGCAGCGTGCATCATCTTACCTAGCCCTGTTCCACGCTGTTTCATGTTTCTGCAGTTAGTTTGGAGAACCTTCTCAATTTTCCCTGATCGGTAGAGTTTGGCTTTTTTGAGAGAAGCTGGCTGCTTCTGCTGGTGTGGTTCAATCCTTCCCATCGTTTTGATAAGCCTTTTGTTTCTTTTATACATATTGACAGGCCGCAACAGCTTTGGACAGCGGGCAGCCCTGCGTGTCTCGCTGGTGCTGCTGCAGGGGTTTCAGGCGGGTTTGTTGTGGAGCCGTGTCATCGGGAGCAGGGCGTCTCTGGAGCATCGCGGGCTAAGGAATAGCCCCTTGCTCTTGGCATCCAGCGCCCCTGCAAAATGAAATGACAGCGCGCAGAGTCCTTCCTGCCGTAATGCAATAAAGGGGAAAGGGGTGGTGACTTGGGGCGGTCTTGGTCGTGTAGTTGTGTTTCAGATGAGGTCCATGTCTCTCTTCTTCCCTTCTGTTAGAAGGCTGCAAGTCTCTGGACCAGCTGAACCTCACAATCCCTGTGGCAGGGCACCCCGCGTCACCTGCCCACCCGCTCTCAGGATGTCCTGTACCCAGCGTGCCGCCGGCTGCAGAACCTGTTCCTCATCTGCAGACCCCCAACTCTGACCCTCAGACCATGGCCCGAGAATGTCCACAGAGCTCAAAGCCTCCCAGCGGCTCCAAATCCGGTCTCCGAAATACTCCGGGCTGTCTCCACGCCTCTGACAGCAAAGCAGCGGGAGGTCACTCCCACCCAAAGCAGCAACGCATCAGCAGGCGGAGAGCCACCAACGGCTGGATACCGGTGGGCACAGCCTGCGAGAAGGCTGTCTACGTCGTGGTAGGTGTCTGCAGAGCGCTGGGCTTTGGGGGTGTACGGCTGTACCCGTTCATAACATCTTCAGGGGGCTGTGGTCACGAAGGCTTGAGAGCGTTTTGGGTCTTGCTTCAAGGTGAGGTGCTCACTAGATGCCATCTAGAACCTCGCACAAGCAAACAGCGCCTTTTGGCTGGGCTTCGAGGCCGAGCTGCTGTTGGCCTTGTTTTTCTCGTGCACCCTGGTGGTACCTGGCACAGCGTGACAGGCGGTTTGGAAAGGAAGGAAAACCTGCTTCTGCTGTGCTGGCATCAGCTGAAACACCGCGGTGATGAGTGCTGCTGGCTTCAGCATCTGCAGGGGTGGCACCTGCTCCACCTGCCAGTCCATCCTACAGGAGCTTGTCCTCCAGCTGCTGCCTCCTGGCTCAGGGCAAACCTGTTTGAGGGAGGTTTTGGCCTTGTTTTGAGGAGCAGTGGTCTAGAGGTAGCTCTCGTAAGGTTGTTCTTCTCCCTGATGACGTCTAGCCCAGCAGGGATCTCCCAGAGAGCACAGAGGACTGAGACAGTGTCCTGGCTCCCAGGTGGAATTTTTCTAGCACCAGATATCCCCCTTCTTGAAACATATCCGGTGGCAGGGCCAGTCACTCCTCCAAGGATTTCTCGTCTGTACCTTCCCATTCGCTGTGCTCAGGGGCAGAGCCTGGCTCCTGCAAGATGGGAGATTCCTGCCACTTAACTACAGCAAAGTCCACTTCAGTTGAGGGAGAAGGCAACAGCCTTCGTGTTCTTAAACTCTAAGAGCTGTGGGCTTGGTATCTGGGCCCACACTCTGGCTGAGAAGGTGGGACGAGATGTTGCAGGTGTCAGGAGCAAGGGGAGCGGTGGTCATCAAGTCATAGAGCTCTGGAGCCCAAGTGGGCTCATCTGTGTGCTTGGTGCAGCGGTGTCACCTTGAGCTGCCAGGACTGTCATCCAGGATGGGTTTTGTAGCTTCAGCTCTTCGGGCTGTGCCGGGATGAAGCCCGTGGAAGCCAGAGAGGAGCCCCTGGCACCCGTCACTCTGGTCTGAGGCTCGGACAGGAGCAGAGCGCTGTTAATCTCCTCAAGTCCTGGCACATAACGCTTCCGACTTTGCCCGGGCGACCTGGCAGGAGGTTGAACCCGTCCTGCTCAGGTATTTGGAAATGGGTTTTCAGAGATAAAACTTAAAAACCCAGTTTGTCGTCCAAGAAGTTATCATTTTAGCATCAGAGGGTGCAAAGGAAACGTTAGCAATCTTGTTAAGGAGCTTTCGGCCACGGCCTCCATGCCCTGTCCGTGTGAAGTATTTCATGGTTTATGTGTTTTCTTACGGTGTTTGTATCGGAGAAAAGCAGAGCATCCTAAATATGCCCAGTTTTCCCTGCTTTTCAGTACAAAGGCAACGCACACGTACAGGTAGGCAGAGAAAATGGTGATTGTTCTGAAGGTTGTTTTCTTCTGCTTGCAGAATTGAAGGAGCTAGTGGGAAGTGTCCCTGCCCATGGCAGGGGGGTGGGAACTGGATGATCTTCAAGGTCCCTTCCAACCCTGACAATTCTATGATTCTATAATTGATTTTTAAATTTGAAATAAGGGTCTTGCTTTCAGAAATACATGCTTCTGTGAGACCTGCTCTCCTGCCAGTCGGCTGGTCCTTGCTGCCGGCACTGGCTAGGAGCAGGAGCTGCCTTGCTTTATCTGAAAGCGATGGCCACGTATGACCAGGATGCTCTTCCTCAGGGCACCTTCTTTACCTGTGAATGGCCTGCCTGGAGACAAAGCAATTTGTTTGACCTGATCTTGTGGTGTTATAAACCAGCCTGGTGGGAACAGAGGTGCCACGAGTGGTCTTGTGCTGTATGACTTCTCTTGGAGACCTCTTGGGGTGGAGGCACTTTGCTCTGAGGAGGCTTAGGAAGCAGGACCAGAGGAGTCTTGGATTGGGGCAGCAAACAAACGAGCTCTTTGCTGGTGTGCTCAGGTCGTTCTCTTAATTTTGTGTGTGTTCCAATGGTCTAGAACGAACCGGAGCCGGCTGTTCGCAAGAGCTACCAGGCTGTGGAGAGAGATGGGGAGATCATCCGCGTACGAGATACTGTCCTCTTGAAATCGGGACCCCGGAAGAAATCTATGCCATACGTCGCGAAGATATCGGCACTGTGGGAAGACCCCAAAACAGGTACTGTGCCAAAAGGGCACGTTGCCTCTGGGCTTGACAGATGAGGGTGAGCTGGAACCGGGGGAGTGATGGATCTCGGGAGAGCTGCAGGCTTGTTAGGGTACTCCGCTCCTGCCAGAGCGGGTGATGAAGAAGAAATTAGCTCCGTGGCTTTCGCTCAGGGCGTTCCAGGAACTGAAACGCTCTTTAATCACTAGCCTGGGACTGCTAATCAAAATCTTCCTGGTCATGAAAGCACATATGTCTGCCAAGTGCCCGTCTTAGCAATGATCTTCATTATTTCATTGCAACAGCCATCTCGGGAGCTGCTGTTTGCTCCGATGCGTTATCCAGCGTCTGGGCTGGGAGCTGGTGTGGAGCACAGGCGTGTCTGCAGGGGCTTTTGATGGGACCCAAGTAGAGGTGGTGGTTGGACTGGGGGTTTGATGTTAAGGTCTTGTGCCTCACTAGCGATACCCGAACCAAGGAAGCTGTGCTGGGTGGTATAGAGTACAGGTCTTGCTTCAAAGTCAAAATAAAAAGAAAAATAAAGTGTAAAAGAGGTGATGAGGGTGTGGTGTGACCCATCTTGGTCACGTCATCCTGTGACAGCAGTTCTGGCATTAACCTGGGAGTTAATGCTGCAGGTACCGAGCTTTGGATGAGCATCTTTTCCAGCTTGTGCTCTGGATGGTCACCCCTGTCAGATGGAAAACGGGAAAAGTTCCCGATTTTTGTATTTTGTTTTGTGCCTGAGCTCTTTGTGACGATGCAACACAAGTAGAAGGGGGTGAAGGTGTAATGGAGTAGCAACGTGACCGACTTCATACGGCTCCTTGCTGTAACAAAAGGACCCCTAGTGCAGCATGAAATATTTATCACGGCGCAGCTGCCTCTACGTGGGCGCCCTGGGAGTGAGGGACGCAGCAGGAGGAGGAAGGTGGATGTCAGCGGGGAAACACTGCGACAAAACCGAGGCTTGACCTGTCTTAACGCATCTTCTTGCAGGGGAGCTGATGATGAGCCTCCTGTGGTATTACAGACCGGAGCACACTCAGGGCGGCCGCAACCCCAGCATGCACCAGGTGAGTGGACACGGGGCTGGGCGAGGGGCTCAGCCCGAGCCACCCCTCTCTGCGTCCCTGGGTGGCCTCGGGCTCGGGGCTGAGCTTCTGCTTGGAGTGAAACGCATCTGTCTCTTGGCTGGGATGCAGCTGTTGCCAGATGTGCTGAGCGGTGGTGGCCTGTAGATGAGCTTTTCCCCAGCTTGTTGGCATGTGTAGGAACTCCTCTCCTATGAGGACAGGCTGAGAGGGTTGGGCTTGTTCATCCTGGAGAAGAGAAGGCTCCAGGGAGACCTTCTGGTGGCCTTGCAGTGTGCAAACGGGGCCTACAAGAAAGCTGGGGAGGGACTTTTTTGTGGTAGGACAAGGAGTAATGGCTTCAAACTGGAAGAGGGTAGATTTAGATCAGAAATTAGAAGAAATTCTTCATTATGAGGTGGTGAGACCTTGGCACAGGCTGCGCAGGGGGGTTGTAGATGCACCAACACTGGATGGGTTCAAGATCAGGTTGGATGGGGCTTGGAGCAACCTGCTCTATTGGGAGGTGTCCCTGCCATGGCAGGGGGCTTGGAATGAGACAATCTTTGAGGTCCCTTCCAACCCAAACCATTCCATGATTTGATGAACTCCAGGCTGTAACAGAAGCTGCTGCGTTCTTGACGTGGCCACCTCTGAACTTTTAATGTTTCTTCCTTTAATCTGAGAAAATCTTGCGCATTAAGTGAAAATTTGCCCTGCCTCCTACCTCAGGAGTAAGGAAGAGCAAGTTTCTCCTGCATCAGGATCATCTGCTGCTTCAACTCCAGAAACCCGTTTGGTTTGCACAGAAACATGGAGGCATCACCACCCTCCCCCTGTTTAGATTTGGGATGAGAATTAAAGAGCGACTCGAGGGTGTTGTGCTGGTGGAATAGTTTGCTTTTTAAAGGGAAAAAAATGTGTGGATGGTTGAGTTCACACCTTGCTCCGCTTCACGCGGGCTTGTGTTGGGTGGCAGAACAAGCTGTTTCTAAACTGGGAATGGAGAATTTACGGCTGGTTTCAACCCTCCAAAATACTTGGTGCCTTTTTCCTGTTGTGGTTTTTTCCCCTTTTTTAAACAGAAGGGGAGGGAGGGGGTGAGATCAGGACTGGGGAGCAGCCGGGAAGTTGTACCTGCCTGGCACAGCTGTTTCTAAACCAAAATGTGATACCAAACTCTAGTTTTCTGGTTGTGGTTCAGCGCAGAGCGAGTGCCCGTACGCTCGCCGGGAGGAATTGAGGCAATTTTTTGCACGCTTGCTCAATTGCACGAGGCTTCAAATGAGAAAGTGCCGTTTGGGGCCAAGGAGCTGGGCTGGGCTTGCCAGAGATGACTCAGATAGTTTTGATTTGAGGAGCAGAGCAAAACCCCAGGGTGCAGAAGCAAGGCGTGGCGTTTTCAGTTCTCTGACTCAGCACATCCACAAACGGTGACACTTTTGTGAGTCTTTCCTTCCAGCCGCCTTCCTCAGGGCCGGGAGCAGAACCAAGGCCTGCGGGTCACGCTTCCAGCTCTGCAGGGTGTCCTGATTCCCAGCGAGCACCTTTGCTGGTCTCACCACACCTCAGGTTCTTTCAGGTGGCTCCGTCTGGGTCAGCCCATCTCTCCCCAGCCCTGCCTGCTGCAGAGCCGAGTTCCCTAAACCATCTGGGGAAAAAGGCTATTGCTGCTCCCCTCGCTACACCCGGGAACTGGAACTGAATCAGGGTGAGGAAAGGGTTGGAGGAGATTCCCTCAGCCTTGAGGGATTAGAAGGAGTTGGTCGTGTGTCACAGGGCAGCAGTAAAGACAGCCAGGTGCCATTCAGCCTCCACTTCGCAGCCGGAGAAAAGAATTGGAAGCGTTTCCCGCACAGGGAAGGGAAAATGAATGAAGATCATCCTGAGGAGCTCGGAGCGTGTGGGTGGGGAGTGCTCCGACCCCCTGCCTGCTGCAGCGGTGCTCACGGGGGCTTTTGTCTGGGTGCCGTCTGGAGGCTCCTTCCATGTGGAGTCTGCACAGAGTCCGATTGGGAGAAGCTGGAGCAAAGGCTCCTCTTGCTGAGGTTTCTCTGAGGTTCTACAGCACCTCCCCTGTGGGACTCGACCTTTCTCCCTTTTACCTGTCTCATTGTTCCCAGGCATCGCGACGGCGCTTTCAGAATGCTGCTCTTATTTTATTTTTTTTTTCCCAGTGCCGCATTGCAAAAGCTCATCTCATGGGACACTTCCCAGCGGTGGCCACAAGCTGTCTGTCATCCCCAGGAGGAGAGAGGAGGCTGAGAGGTGTAGCTGGCGGTGGCCTCGCTGCTCAAGGGCTTTTGTAACATTGGCAGCACGTGTGGGGTTTGGACACTTGGCCTCACCAAGTGTGCTGGGAGGTGTTAAAAGATGAACTCTTAATGCTTCGCTGAGGTGTTGCTGGAGGAGATTCTGCTGCACGCTAGAAATAGGTCCCAAAACGCCTGGAAGGTGTCTGGATTATGTGAAATATCGGCTCTAAGGTGTATCTGCTTTGATGGACTCACACACAAGGTGCTGGGTGAAGGTGTGGAGCTGGCCCTGCCTCCCCGGGGCTCCTGGCCAGCTGGGTGACCTCTTCCTTCCTTCTCTTGCAGAATGAGATCTTTGCGTCCCGGCACCAGGATGAAAACAGCGTTGCCTGCATAGAGGAGAAGTGCTACGTGCTGACCTTTGCAGAGTACTGCAGGTAGGTGGTGCTCTTAACTTGCTGTTCTGGAGACCTTCATCTGTCTCCAGCTCTTGTCACTGGTCCAACCATCACCCAGCGGAACCGCCCAGCCCTGCAGAGCGAGCTCTGCCTGGAGCTGGGTGAGGTGCACTCGCTCCAGGCCCAGCTTTGGTGCTGCTTCCGCTCCGGGTTCATCACATACCTGGTTTGTGTCACATACGCGCTTTACGGGGCTCGCTCGTGTTGGTACGTGTGTGACCTTGGTACCATGCGTGGACAGCAGTGGAGGGCAGCGCAGGAGAGCCCGTAATTGGAGCTAAGAACCAAGCAAGGCTGGAAATCACCCAGTATCTATCCCCTGCGGCCCCCGGGTGCCAGAGCCAGCCAGAAAGCCTGCTGATAAACTCTTGTCAGCAGCGCTCCGAGCAGCGACCAAGGCTGTGACCGTTCACCTGGATGGAAACGCAGCCAGTGAGAACTTCCGAGCATCCGTGCTCAAGCCTGCAGTCCTGGTGGATGGACACCAGGGCGGAATGAGAATGGGGGTTGAGTGGGCACACAAATCCAGAGTAGCACATCTGAAAAATATCTTCCTTTTTTTGTTCTGGGCGGAGTTAAAATCTCTGGAGTTCTCTGGACGCGTCCTGGTCACTCTGCAGCCGTTCGGCAGCGGGGTTGTTCAAGCCCTGCTGCTCCTTCCTTAGTCCTCCCGCTCCCAGCCTGGGGCTTCCCCATCTCAATTTCTACAAACTGTTTCACAAACTCTTCGCAAGCTGAATTTTGCTCTTTCTTTTCAAAACTGTAAAAACGCCTCCAAAACCAGCCACAGAAAACCTCTGAAGCTTTGGATGCAAACAGCTCGTTTCCTTCCCATCAGCCCAGCCCCTGGAATAGCTCATAGTGGGAATTCTTCTGCGCTGTTGTGGGTAAAGTCACCTCTGAGAGATGTTCCCTGAAGGCATCCTGAGTTCTTCGTTTCATTCTGCCTGCTGCAGAGGCCTTTTCTGGGGCTAATTAACAAAAGTGAGGCCAAAGTAGTAAAAGGAAGGTGGATTAATTGCAATCATTTTGTACTGTACAGCATCGACCAATATAGAAATATAAACGGTTGTGCTGCTTTCTATGGTTCTGGGTGGGACCAGAGGCAGTAGCTACTTCATGGAGAAGAGAAGGCTCCAGGGACACCTCATTGTGGCCTTCCAGTATCTGAAGGGGACCTACAAGAAAGCTGGGGAAGGACTTTTTACAAGGGCTTGTAGTGATAGGACTGGAGAAGGGGAGATTTAGATTAGATGTAAGGGAGAAGTTCTTCACTCTGAGGGTGCTGAGACCCTGGCCCAGGTTGCCCAGGGAAGCTGTGGATGCTCCACCCCTGGAGGTGTTCAAGGCCAGGCTGGATGGGGCTTGGAGCAACCTGCTCTAGTGGGAGGTGTCCCTGCCATGGCAGGGGCTTGGAACGAGGTGGTCTTTAAGGTCCCTTCCAACCCAAACCACTCCATGATTCCATGACTCTGTCCTCCTCTTGAGCAAAGCTTAATTCTCCTCCCTTCCCCCCCGTCCTTGGGCAGCCACGGTTGTGGCTCCTGGTGGGACATGAACCACGGATGGCAAAACACGTCCGTGCTCACCCTTGTACTGTGATTGCATTGCAGATTTTGTGCCTTGGCAAAGCGTCGAGTCGAAGGGATCCCGGGCAGGAAGACCATCATGGTTCCTCCCTCGGAAGAGTACTCCACCCCCCTGCACCGCAAGGTGCCTGAGGACACTGACCCCGAGCTGGTTTTCCTCTGTCGTCACGTCTACGACTTCAGACACGGGCGCATCCTGAAGAACCCGCAGTAGCACCGTTGTTGAGCGGCACCGGAGGGCCCGGGGCGTCCGCGCGCTCTGACGGCTCCAACCTTGTGCTGCTGGTGGGCGAGAGCGCCCGGCGCTCTCCTGGGACGGACGCGCGCAGGAGCAGAGCCCTGCGGAGGAAGGCAGCGGTTGAAAGCACAGCACTTCATGAAAAGCATAAATGAAAATATATACCTATAAAATAAATATATGTATATAGATATAGGTACTTGCATATGAAAATCTATATCTATATATGTATCTAGAGATGCATCTATTGGGAGGGTTTGCAGGGGATAAAAGCCAGTAAACTGAATCCAGAGCCATCGCCGGTGGGGCTGGCGGAAAGGCGCCGGAGGGACGCGTTGGTGCGTTGTACGAGTCAAGCTGTGACGGTTCTGTGGTTCTCGTGCCCTGATGTGAAGCGTGAGGAACGGAGAGCGCGAGAGAGTCTCCGTTGTCCCGCGGGACAGACTCTGGGGATTCCCGGTGGGTGAGAGGAGCTTCAAAACGCAGCCGTTGCTTTGGAAGCTGCCTGGATGCGGTGCGGCCGTGTGCCATGCCCGGAGAGGTTTTGCCCTGTCGGGGGAAGAGGTGACCTTGATGTGTTTGTTTGGTTTTTTTTTTCCCCCCCATCTTTCTCTTACTCCCTCCTTGTTGTTCTGTGATTCACCTGCACTGGGGCTCGGCAGCCAGGCTGGAAACCTGCTCCCTGGCAGAGCGGAGAGGGACCGGCAGGGTGGAGGGCGTGTGGTAGGGAGAGCTGGGTCTCCATCGCGTGTCCCGAAGGATCTCAACCCCGTGGAGCACGGCCCCGCAGCAGGCACGCGTTGCTCCGAAGCTGGGAGCACAAGTGGGCTCCGCTGGCAAGAACCACGTTTCCTCTTCTCTTCCAAGTGTTCTCTTCCTCTCGTGGCGCAGGGGCCCTGGCGACAGGAGCGGCTTTACTCTCTTCCTGGTTTTTCCCGTAACATTATTTACGGTCCCTGTTTAACCCTGTATGTCTTCAGTGTGAAGCAGCTGAAGGGGGAAATGACAAACCCTTCTCATGGCGTCCGAGCGAGCTCACCAAAGTGGCTTCGTGGCTCCTGAAAGGAACTGAGCACCGGGAAAGGTTCAGCACCGACACGCGGCCCGAGCCCCGCAGATATTGCCTCTTGCCTTACGTGTCTAGATCCTAGATAGACGCTAGTTTGTCTTAACGCAAACTGTTCAAGTTAATCCTCATCAAACCAAAGGACAGCGGAACAGTCCCTCGAGTCGCTCGCACCAAGCGGAGTCCAGCTCGAGATTGCACTAACGTGGAGAAGGAGAATCGGCCCCGCCGCGGCCCTCGCTCCCGCTGCCTGGAGTCGCCCGTTGAAACCAGGGATCTGCGTGTTTTTTTTTTTTTTTCCCCCATCCTTTGGGGCTTCTGAACTCGTGTGAAATGGTGCAAGTGTTCATGCCGCTTTAATGTTGTCCTGTCAGTGGAAGTAGCTCTGGCTGCGCTCCCCGCGGCCGCCGGCACGGTGGGACCGTCGGGCTGCACGCCTGCCTGGCCTGCAGAGAACACCCCGCAGCGTCACATCCCTTCCATGGAGCCAGCGGAACGCAGGAGTTCTTGCTCTACATACCAAAGAGGGGAACGTGTCGAGAGGAGAGGAGATGACGGGATCTGGCAGCGGGCGAGCAGGGCACGCATCTCCACGCTGTCGTGGGCAGTTCCTGCTCGGTGTTGCTGGAAAATCCCGTGGTTATTCTTGCCGGCGTAGCCCAGAGGAAAACACGCAGCTCCTGGAGCTTTGATCCTGGTGTGCAGGCAGGAACGGGCGGGTGAAGCATCTTGTCTCATTTATACCTCAAGGTACTGTTGGCGTCAGAGTCACTGCTCCGATTTCTCCGTCCCGGCTAACCTGGGCGCTGGTGGTCTCTTGGATCGATGCGGTTGGGCTGCTGGTGGTGCCCAAGGGGCTGGTGGGGAAGGTGGTCTCTGATGCTGCTGGGAGGGTGTGAGGGATTCTCCCCCTTAGCAGGGAGTGAGGGCGCTGGAGAAGCAAAGCCCATGGCAGGAGAGGGGCTGGTGGGAGCCCGGCAGAGCGGTGAGGAGGGAAGGGAGCAGCTGCACGCGGGGCCGCGGCACACGGTGGTGCCATGGGTGGCGACGGGAAGCCCTAAATGCACAGGGACCCCTCTGACACCCAGCCTGGAGCCGGTGGGCTGTCCGCAGCCGCCTTCCTCCAGCTCAAGTGCCATCAGATGCTTCAAGACCCAACTGCCAGGCGAACCCTGAGCATTGCTGCACCGTCAGGGCAGGGCTTGAAACCCAGCCTTGGAAACCACAGTAACTCGCTGAAACTCCTTCTTCTGAGCCCTCTCCCCCTGCTCCCACCTCTGTCCTGGCTCCTCTCCAGGGAGGAGAGAAGTTGTCCTCGCCCTGGGTCTGGAACGGGCTTTGGCCCGTGCCTGGAGAGGACAAGTCCCGGCTTTTCTCATGTTAGAATCTGCTTCAGGCCAAGAACGTGTTTGAGATTCACGTGGTTGCTTATGCTGTTGTGCAAACAGCATGTAAAAGAATTGAAATGTCTTATCCATAATGAAAATATTTCATGCTTTTTTAATCTATTAGATATGGAAATATTTTTTGAAACTGAAAATGCAGTCGGTAGAATTTAAATTGAAGCGTAATACATGTAAAATATATTTTAGTTGATAATTTTGTAAAATGCACTTTTTTGTGTCTCTTCCCTGGTTTCCCAGATCTGTATTTCAGTGTTTACAGATGGAATGAGAACATTCCCTATACCCTCCTTCTGTGAGAAAGATATATTAGAAGTAATTCTTAAAAAATAAATTTGAAAAATCGTATTGATTTAGAAAACAAACCGGTGCTGCGCTCGTCTTCTCTTCCTCGCCGGAACTTCCCCCCCGGCCCCGCTGGGATGCAGGAGTTGGAAGCGCTTGGAAGGTGCTGATGGAGGAGTAGACTTGGGGTCTGCTCAGGGTCTTGGGGTGAGCGGCCCGGAGATGAGCTGCTGTTGGGTCTCCCAGTGAAAATGGAGCAGGTGGAAGGAGGATCTCAGGAGGGTTGCCTTGTTTTTCCCAATCGGCTCTTGGCAGCTGCTGTCATAGGAGAATTTAAGTCTCCGTTGCAGGCAGGGAAGGTGCTGGTGGCACAGCTTGCCTCTGCAAGGCTCTGCGCATCAGCCCCTGCTTTAGGAACTCTGGAAGAATTCTGAGATGCTGCTTTTGGAAGAGCAGCTCGCTTGGAGACCGCTCCCTTGGTGGCATCACCATCAGCTTCTGCTGCTGTGTCCCACCACCAAGCCACGCACCTGGAGGAGCAGATAAAGATGAGAGGATTCGGGCTGAAATTCCTTGTCTTGACAAGGAAGCGTATTAAGTGTGAGTTACATTCCCAAAGGAAGCAAGGAGCTCATCCCGCGACATCCAAATACGTGAGCTGTTGTGGGGTCAGCGGGAAGGACGTTCCTGACCCCGTGGCCTTGGACTTTTGCCAAAGAGCCAATTTGAAGTCTTGTGGTTGTATTTGATGTGACCCAGAGGCAACGTGGGTGCCAGAAATGGTGCAAGAACCTGCTCCCCGTGTGTGCCCCCCATGCTGGGCAGCTCCGGCGCTTTGCTGAGCAGGGACAGGCTCTCAGAGGGGTCAATTAAAAAGAAAATCGATAAAACAACTTTCCTGTCCCAGCTCTTCCCGCACAGCGAGCCCTCGTCAGAAGGATAATCCTCAGCGCACTGGAAAGTTGGGATTAATGTCAAACAAAATTGGATTTACTGTTGAAATCTGCTACCAGAGGGAGCTGCGCTGGGTTGTATCCAGCTCTGCTGTATCTGATGTTCAACAAGCTCCTGCTCTCGTACCACGTCTGATGCTCCCGGGGACTCTGCTGCCACACTGGCAGAGTCCCCTGGCCACTAGATTGTCCTCGGAGGTGACATTGGGTGTCAGCAGAGGCAGCTTCACCCGGCTGTAAAGCAGAGAGGTGTGTTGCCACCTGAATCCTGCACCGCTTTGGCCAGCTGAGGACCTCGAGGTGTCTCCACGTCAGGTTTTGATGACCCAGCGGTGATTAAGGTACCTGGCAGAGCCAGCCTGGGGTGTCACATCTCCGTGTGTGGTGTCTGGAGGTGATGGAGCATCACCATGATTGCAGGGGGAAGGTGGCACTTGCAGTGCTGGGAAGGAGCAGTTGGGGCTGCAGGAACCTGCAGGGGCTTCGGATGAGGTTTGGGCACAGGGGCGAGCGTGCTGGATGGGTGGGAGATGGGAAAAGCGCATCCTGAGCTTTGGGAATTCAGTCTTTTGGGAAGCACGGGATGGTTCGGCCGCATCATTGCTGTGGTGTCCTTGGGGGATTCTGCCTCGGGGATTCTGCTCCGAGGCTTGACCCTCATGAGGAGTAGCTCTTTTCCGCAGGGAAGATGCACATGCTGTGCTGCAGAGACCCTCCTGGGGGGGCACTGCCCCCACACACCTCACTCCCCGCATCTCCCAGCCGAGCACACCTGAAGCACCGTTCAGGACTTGCTCTGGTTGCCCAAGGACCTTCCCACCCGGAGCAAAAGCCACGAGCTCCTGGTTACCTTTACCTGCTGCTTTGATGCTGCTAATTATAATCGACTGTAATTGCGCCAAAATTCACCCCAGCCGAGACGGGAGCAGTTGGGACTGTGGTGTTAACGGGACGGAGCACTCAGTCCCTCTCCCGGATCGGTCCCGTTACAGCGGCCACTGCTGAGTGAGCTGTGCCGGACACAGGGCCCATGTCTGTGGGGTTTCGTCACTCTGGGGGGGCAAAATCAGTCCCTGGCAGAGTTTGAGCCACCCAGGGCGGAGAGATGCACGTCCCTGTGTTAACCTGGTGTCCCCAGGGCCATTCCTGCTCTTACTGTGCCCTTCTCACCCCGTCGGTACAGGAAAAAGGCTCGTCCCACTGCAGCGGAGAAGGGAACGGAGCAAAGGTGCTCGAAGCCCGATGCTGGTTCTGCCACCGCCAGGTACCTGCTGCTCCGAGTCCTTCAGCCGCTGCCGGCAGCAAGAGCAGAACACCAGCTCCGTCTCCCTCCAACGGGAGAGCATCCGCAGCCCCTCAGAGCCGCTTCTGGCATTGCTCCCGCACCAGCTGCTTCCTCCGAAGCTCAATAAAAATGAGGTTAAGCTTTTAATGTTCATCTCGAGCTGCTGCTGCCGCCGGTTGCTGCATCCCTGTGCCCGGGGGCCGAAGCATTTCCTTGCTCAGAGTCTGGGAGCAGCGGGAAGCTCCAGGTCACCCTGCACAGCACCCACTTCTCCAGAAACACCACGCTGCCGCTTTCCAGAGGTGCCTCCTGTGCTCGAAGCCATCAGCAGAACCGTAATCCCCCCCCGGCCCTGGGGAAGGAGCGGTGCTGGGAGCCCCCACGGTGGGGACCAGCTGGTCTCCTGCAGCCCCCAGATGTTCAGCGAAATCAGCCCTTTTGACAAGAATTCTCCCGGTGCCGCCACGAGGTTGTTCAACCACAGAGTGGGGCCGAGAGCTTCACAGGGTGCTGCAAACCCCCTGTGCCACCAGCAACGGCAAGTTCAAGGGCCCCCGCATCGCTCGCCCCTGCAAGCGTGAAAAGAATTGAGGACACCATTTGAGGTATTGTCAAGAAAAAGGAAAACAAGCCCAAAATGAAGGGGACGGAGGAGAGGTGAGGCCGGCGTTGCCTGCTGGGCCGGGGAACGCACGATGGACTGCGTTGCGAAGGACCCACCGGCACGATGCGGAGCTGCGCAGGGGGGTAATTAGCAACAGGAACCGCTGTAACGACGCCGGGACGAGGCACCGGCTCGCATGAGGGGTGCGTTTGAGTGACTTGTTGCTATAGAGATGCGCTGGCTCTTCCGTCAGAGCCTCCGGTGAGAGCAGTTAATCCATTTTTAAGAGGAAAGGATATTTAATAGAGGAAACAACTTAAACTGGATTTACAAGATACGCTGAATGGAAGCACCATTTATTCTGTGGCCTCGTATTTAATATCTCTATAAACCTCTCCGTAGCCTTCTGCAAAAACACGCTGGAGTTGGGCGGTTGAACCCGCTCCGATAATTCCTAAAAGCAAATCAATTTGACAATGCTAAAAAGGCGCCTGCATCTCAATTAATATTTTTTCCACTCTCCATGGCGGCAGGAGCACCGGGATAGGTGTACTGGAAAACGGGCACACGCACTGCTCTGATGGAGATGTGGTTCTGAAAGGCTAAAGAACAGGGCGCGGGTTTCAGGGCAGCCCATGTCCCCAGAGCCTTCCTCCGCTGAGCTGGGGACGCAGCACGCTCCCGTCACACAGCCTCCGAGCGCTCCCCGGGAGGGATGGATCTTCTCGTGCTCTTCCTCCACTGATTTGCCTTTACCCAACCAGGGCGGCATGTGGATGCGGTGCTTTGTTAGTAACCAGGGTGAAACAGCCGCCGTCTGGGTCCCAGCAACTCTTGTGCAAAATTAACCCGGTGTTTTGGATGTCGGAGGAGCCCGGCGCAGGGGATGCTGCGCGCTTCTGCGGAGCCTTCCCAGCAAGCTGGTGGAGCAAACCAGGAACTTGGCCCCTCTGCAAACATCTATTTGATGCCGGCTGGTTGGTTAGAGGGAGTTTCCTTCACTGCTCTGGGTTTTCTCTGCACCGGTAAATAATATGCGTCGTAACATAATAATTTGGCCAATAATCCAGCTTTTCTCATAGGCGCTATTCCCATGCTGCTCTTTGAGCAGGGATGTGGCGAGGGCGCCGGTTCTCTGCCAGGATGAGGATACACGGAGGAGCCCGTAGGAGAGCTGGGATGGGGACGGCAGATCTGGGGATGGCAGCACCTGGCAGCGTTTAGCAGTCGATAAACGAGAAGGTTACAGAAACTCAGCAGGATTTCCCACTGGGAAGCGGTTTGTGGCTCTTCCCAGAGCATAACTGCTCCACACGCTGGGAATGTCATGGGTTTGAAAGCATCGAGTGCTCTGGGAAGAGGTGGTAAGAAAAACTTCCTTCCTCTCCAGAAGGTAAATTCTCCCCACTCCTCAATGCCACAGCTCGGGGCACGAGAGCAAATTCTCTGGATTTTCCTCTGTCCCTTGAACACCCTGGGTTTTATTTTTTTTAAGACATGGAGGCTGAACCCCACAAAGCAGTTTCATTAGACATTTTGATGTAAGAGGGATGATTGTGGGCCTGGCAGGAGAAGAAACCACTTTTCTGCTACCTTAAGGTCCTAGTGAAGGTGGCGTTGAGGGGTTTTGTATCCCCGAGGAGCTGGTGGGACCATACGTGGTGCAGGGCTGGGAGCCAGCTCTGCCCGGCCACCCCGTCCCGGCCGTGGGGGTAATCGCATCCCAAACCTGGGGGGAGAGGATTTATTTGTGAAAGGGTCAAAACCTCAGCCCTTCATCATCTTGAGTGACAACTGCAACTTCTGAGTCAGATTTCTAATTGGGTTTCTTCTAAAATCTGGACAGGATGTGACGTTGCTTATAGATAAGGGGGGAAAACCCCTTGCTGGGGGTTTCTGCAGAAAGACCCATTTCTCCGTGCTCAGGAAGCAACACCAGGCTGACTTAGTTATTTTCTTCCCCTTGATGTTTATTTTAAATTGATCCTGTTGGGACAGATGTCCGGAATTCTTGCTTGAGTTGCTTCCATGACTTGATCTAATTAACGACGGCGCATGTTTTATAATTCATTTTTCATGAGGGACGGGATTTGCTTACTCTTCTGTTTCCCTTTGAGTAGATCCTGAGTTTCCTTCCCAATTTTCTTCCCTTCAATGCTCCCTTTATGCTGATACATTTAAGGCTTGAAAACGTTGGAACATCTTTCCAAATATGCTGCATTTCTAGAAACTTTAAGATTAATCATACATGTTTATTCATTGAAAAAAAAAAAAACAACCAGCCATCCAAAAATCCACCTTTTTTTGTGCCATCCCATTTTTGGATCCAGGCTTGTCCACAATCTGTTTCACGGCAGTGGTTGGTTTGACGCTGTGGTGACAGGAGAGTGGCTCTTCCAGCACACCCGGGATGTCACCAGGATGCTGCAACGGGGACCTGGATCTGCACCGTGAACATCCAGCTGTGGCTGCCACTGCTGCTGGTTTCCTTCCTCACATCAACCCCAACCATCCCCGTCACCCCAGCTAATACCAGCTTGCTCCATCCCTGCCTGTCCCAGGTAATCTCTTGATTGCTCCTGGGGTGCGATGGGGGAAAGGATGCGTTGGCTCTGGAGAACAAAGCTGGTGAGGAGCAGCTGAGGGAGCTGGGGGTGTTGAGCCTGGAGCAAAGGAGGCTCAGGGGAGACCTTCTGGCTCTG
>JAVSBS010007249.1:47336-83886 GCA_033124195.1 Coracias cyanogaster | reverse complement strand
TCTGACCGGCAGCGGCGGCGGGGCCGCGCAGAGCCGCAGGCCCGCCTCTCCCTTCCCTTCCCTTCCCGCCGCGCCGGGCTGCGCCGCCCCCGAGCAGGAGACGCGACGCAGGGTGAGCGCGGTCTGCGGCGCCTCGCTGCGCGCCTGCGCGGCCGGCCCGGGGCTCTGGGGAGGCGGCTGGGGGCGGTTTCCCCTTGCGGAGGGCGGGGACCAGGGCGGCCGCTCGACCTCAGCCGTGAGGGGCCGGAAGCGCCGCCCCGGGTCGGAGAAGGTTAGTGGCAGCCCAGCAAGGCGAGAGATGAAGGTTCACGGAGCGGGGAGGGCAGCTTGAGGGTCGGGGCTGAGGGCGCACGGGTGGCCCGGCCCGGCCCGACGGGCTGGCCACGCTGTCCCGAGCGGCATTTGCTGCAGGGTGTCCTCCGGCGGATGTGGAGCCGTGAGGTGTCCGCAGCGGTGCTGCCGGGGCCCGGGCCGCCGCGGGCCGAGCAGCTGGTGCTGCGAGAAGAGAAGGGCCGTAGCGGGCAGCGGTGGTCCCGGCCCTGGCGTGCGCTCCGCGGCGGCCAGCAAGAGACCGTTGCTCGAAAGACACTTGTTTTCCCTGCCTTGATTTGACCAGGGAATATGGGAGGGGGGGAGAAAACTGCAGTAAGAATAATAATCCTAAATCAGAGCTCCAGAGAGTCCGTGTGGCTCTTCCGTGCCAAAGCACAAATTGTGTATTGGTGTGTTGGAAGTAGGCCTGCTGCTCCCTGGTAAATGCCTGGTTAATGCTCACAGGACCTCCACTATTCCTTCTGTGGAGGGTGGAATCACTACCAATTTTTCCCTTCTCTGAGAGACCGGGACGGTAGAGTGATACATTTACAGCAGTTCTCTCCCCACAGGGTCCTGTGTAGCTAAGCATGTTCAGAATTATTTGGAAAATACATATAGGTCTGACAGCATTTACAAATAAACAATGTAAGATGGTTCACTTGACATTGCTTAGGGGTCGAGGAGTTATACAAGGTAACTTCCATAAATTAGTAGTATTATTACTCCATGCTTCAAATAATAAGAGAGTAGATGTGCTCAGTGCTGGTAAGAACAAAATATGAAGGAGTAAATCCCGGTACAAAATTGCTGCAACAAGTAGGTAAGAACTTTTGAGTCATTGTAGTAATTCTGTAAAAGAAGAGATCAGTCCTGATGCAAAAGGAAGACTGAGACTTTGTTTCTAAGAAAAAAATCTGTCAATAAAATTTGAGTTGGCTGGTCGTGCCTTTAATCTGCTAAGACAGCGAGAGCTGTAGCTACTGGGATGCAAGACACCTTGATTCATCTCTTGCTACCTAACGAAGACTACCCAAAGGATTAGTCATTCTGGTGAGGCAGTGGTACTGTTTTTATCATTAAGGAATTGTCTTCATGCAGGACATCTTTTTCTATGTGTTTTGTTGAAAGGGCTGCCGCCCAAGATGCAAGTATTTGATCCTCTTCCTGCTCCTGGGAAGTTGATTTCAGCTTGCTGGTGGAAGCGGACTCATGGGTTGAGTGCAAACGCTTGTGCTTGCTTTGTTACAGAAAAGGACCATCTGCTCTTTTAGGCCCTGTCACAGAAGACTCAAAATCGTTATGCCATTGTATGAGTAGATGTTGTCCTTGTATGCTTAACGATGTGTGCTCTTCTGGTTATCACCCATCAGAAAGGGTATAATAGACCTAAGCAAGTCAAAAGACAGGATGGTGGGATTAAGATCTTGGGCAGGCGTTAGTGAGATACAGAATGGTTTCCATATGTCTAAGAAGAGTAGCCTTTGAAGTTATGAACAGTATGGGGAAAATATGAACAAAAATGCATAACATTATCTAATTAGAAAGCAAATTAAGAAGGAAGTACTTTTCCACCAATAATGAAACTCATTGCCTCAGGTTGCTATGGAAACAAGGTATGATTGGGTTCAAAAAAGATTTATTGAAGTGTACGGAAAAGAGGTTCGTTACTGTTGCTTGGGTTCTGCCTCTGGCTCCTCAGGAAATCCCAAACCAGCTGACTGGTGTCTAGAAGTTGCAAAGTAAAGGATTATTCTACAGAAGTACTTTTTCTTACACTCCTTAAACACCTAGGCTAGCTACTTCAGAATCATTTCACATTTCAAAAAGCTTTTTTTTTTTTCTTCAAAAGCAGAAACTAAAAATCCCAAGGCTGGTGGTAAAATACAGTATTATGTAGTGTAACTTAGTATTAAACTAGTGTAAATGCAATAGTATCAAATCATGCTCAATAATGTTTGGCGATGTGGATGCCCAGTACAGTTACCTAGGATGGAGTGAGACCTTGAGGCTAAACGACCATAATAGTGCTTGCAAGAGCAATGTAATTTGAACTCCTGCATTGGCTTTGAGTAAACAACTGAATGATACATTGTGGCCTTTAGATATATAAGTCACATATTTCATCAGCTGAGTAGGGTTTACCAAAACACTAGCATTGAAATGCTAGATTACAAGCATAACTTTTTTACTAGGTCAGAAATCATTAAGAATTAACTTGCATTTGTAGAAGTGGTGTCTAATTTAGTTCATGTATTTATTTTTTTGTGAATAAAAAATTAACAAATCACTGATTCTTTAATTCAGTATTACAAAATGCTACAAACTAGTAAATGCTGTGATATTGACAAGAACAGTGGTTATTCTCTTGCTATACTGGGCCTGAAATTCATGGTTTGTTTGCAATTTGTGCATTATTTTTGAAGATGGGCAAGGTTTGTGCCATTTTTGGAGGATCCCGAGGAATAGGAAAAGCTGTTGCGGAATTACTGGCACAGAAAGGCTGCCGCCTGGCGATTATTGCTAGAAATCTGGAAGTTGCCCAAACCACTGCACGTAGTCTTGGTGGTACGTATGCTGCCTTGCAGCTGTTTCTGCACTGCCTAATGCTTAGGTAACCTGCAAAAGTGGGAAGCTATTAAATAAACCTTGTTTAACTAGATGAAAATAAAGGCTGAGAAATTTGAAAGAAGAGCTATAGCAGTATAATTCTGCTTTCAGAATATTCTTTGGGAGGGTTAAGTCTTACCTCTCTTATCCACAAGATACGAACTCTAAGATGAAGGAAATCATTCAGGGTCACACCAAGGGGGTGGTATGAATTGAGTTGTCCTTGGCCCCTGACCAAGCCAGAACTGAGACTGGTCTGTTCATGCTGAACTTCTGATTTCAAAAGGCCAAAAACATAAACCAGGAAATTGTCACATAACTAATCAATCCAATACTTGAAAATTGGCCATATTTAATTCTCTGAAGAAGAAATGGTTCCTCAGGTGATAAGTAGTTCAACAATCTGTTTTTGCGGTTTGGTTTGTAATTCTGAAGAAGGTTTATGAATGGTATACCATCTTTTACCATTATTATGATGTGCCTTTATTTCCATACAGCAGGACATCTGGCACTTAGATGTGACGTATCCAGTGAACAAGAAGTCCAGAATACTTTTGAGGAGATGCAGAAGCATTTAGGTCCTATTAACTACTTAGTTAATGCAGCTGGGATCAACAGGTTAGTTACGTGTTACAAAATCATATCTAAACCTAGATGACAGCATCTTAGTGTAAGGTGCTAAGGGCCTTTGCATTGAGTTATTGTTAATGAGTATGTCTGAAAACAGTATTAAGCGGTCACCAGTATTTTGTTCCTGCTGATAGTAAAATTCTAACGGATAATACAGCTTACGTTGTAGTTTTTACATTCTGCGTTTGTGAGTTGTTCTTCTACTCTTTCTTCCACCTCTTCTCCCTCAAATGGTCCAAAACAGTGTTTGCTACCTCTCTGCAAAGGAGACTTTGTTGCCAGAAGCATAGTTAACTTTTGTTTTGCTACCTGTCATCCTTGCAATGTCATCACTGGGAGTGCTAGAATGTACAGAACCATATGAAACCACTTTAGTATTGAATTTCTCAGTCATGTTTTATTATGAGTAAATGTGATCATTGCATTGTTCGGTGAGTTCGCTTTGGGCTTCTTGATCTGTTTGCCAGGGACGGTTTGTTACTGAGAACCAAGACTGAAGACATGATAGCTCAGATTCACACGAACCTTTTGGGAACAATGCTGACATGCAAAGCTGCTGTAAAAACCATGATTCAACAACAGGGAGGCGCTATTGTCAATATAGGTAAGTGACTTGTCTAATCCAATGGAATACTATGCTGTAGGTTTCTAGAAAGGTCTAGGAGATGTAACATGTTGAAGAGTTACTTGTTACAATTGACTTTTTTTCTGTGCAAGGATATTTTTTTAGAAAGCACTTTACTCTCATGGTGTCTGTTGGTCAACATAGGTGTATGGATTCCACAAAAATCACAGATAATTGAGGGATTTGCTTATCCCAGCAGTAGGCTATGAAGTATATTTAGTAACATACTTTAAATTCCTTTTCTTTTAAGCTCATTTTCCATTCCAAATTTAAAACCAAAATGATAAAGCTAGTACAAAGTTTCAAATTAGTCATTTAATCTTTTCTTCTCTTGATGTTTCTTTATTTTAGGAAGTATTGTAGGACTTAAAGGCAACTCTGGTCAAAGTGTATACAGTGCTACCAAAGCAGGATTAGTTGGTTTTTCACGCTCTCTTGCTAAAGAAGTAGCAAAAAAGCAAATTCGAGTCAACGTGGTTGCTCCAGGTTAGTTTTTGGGAAGTTCCTACAACCTTGACTGTTGCAGTACATAATCATCAAGACTGTTGGGTGTTTGCTGTACTCTGAAAGTAACAAGAAAAATTGATATTATTTTGTTCAACTTTTGTAAGTAAATGTCTTTAATATATTTTTTCTTAGTTTAAAGTTTAATACCTTCTGTTACAAAATCATCAGTCTTTTTGAGGGAACACTGAGATACTTGGAAATGTGTCTAGCTGTTCCTCTATCCATTATTACATAATAAATGTCTTTTTTTTCTTTGTTCCTACTTCAAAACCTGCTGTCCTCACAGATGAAAGGATTAGAACTAATTATATGCAGACAGCTACCCTCATCTTCTGCTGGAGGATGCTTATTTGTTATTAGAGAAACATGAAGGACCACGAGAAACTGACATGAAAGAAATCTTGTCTATCCCTATAGTAAAAGGAGAAAGTCTGGAAAGAAAGTGATGTGAGGACAAGGCTGTGATTCCCACAAGACAGTCTAGTCCAAGCAAACCACAACCCTCAAGGAATAGTCCTGTCTTTTCTAACTTTTTTCACTCATAGCAGTGTACTCTGCCTGTGCAGATCTAACGCTGTTCAGATCTAACACTGTTCAGATCTGTACATGAAGCAGTTCAGCTGGTGAACTAGGCAGGAAAAATACTTTTTATTGTTTAGTGACCTGCTGCTTGCTGAAGGGTCCAGTGTCATCGTAAAGTGGCACAGCAGTTGTACGGTAGAAAGCAAAACTGAAACTTTCCCTTCTTGGTGACAGCTAGAAAGCAGTTAAGATCAGCTTTTTACGAAGCTGCAGCTTATGTGAAGAGACATTTAGCTGTGGGAAAACTGAATTTTGGATAACTGAGAATTGTAAAGAAATGTCCTTCAAAGTTGTCAAGAAATATTCTTCGCATGAGTGCTATAACAGAAATTATGTAAGTTCTAAAATATAATAGGAACACTTGCAAGGGGTGTTCTTGCCAGAGATTTTATACCCATGTTTTTATTGAGAATGTTTTGGTGAAATGACTGTACTTTGTCTTTCAGAAAAGTGATACTGAATATGGTTTTGGGACCCAGTTTTAGAGTTACCTTTTTTTTTTTCCCATAGACTTCTCTGCATTTTTATAATTACATCAGTACTTCCAAAAAAAGGAAGACATTTTATTCGTTAGGTAAAAATTTGTTCTTAGCTATGAAATGATGTGGGCTGACTTCTGAGACTTGGAAGAATGGTAGCTGGTACTGAATCCTTCCAAGTAGATTTCACTTTGGAGGGTTCCATGGAAAACCTGCTAGAGAAATTTAGCAGAAGCTTAGGTAACTCTTCAAATATCTCTCCTCTCATAGGCTTTATTCACACAGAGATGACTGCTCATTTGGAAGAAGATCAGTTGAAGAATGCAATTCTTCTTGGAAGATTTGGAGAGCCTCGTGAAGTTGCACAAGCTGTTATCTTTCTTCTAGAGTCCCCGTATGTTACAGGGAGTACTCTAGTTGTAGATGGAGGCTTGCAGCTTCTGACTTAAATACTACCTGGAAGAAGTACCTACTTAAGTGTCACAATGGTAATATATAAAAATATAATTGTTAAAGGAGAGGTTGGAAATTATTTGGAGATTGATAAAGTAATTGAATTGATACTCTTTAGTCAGAGGAGAAATTCTGCAGCAGTGTGTTCCAGCGGGTATGTTTAGCCACCTGAGAGAGTCCATTTGATATTATGAAGTCTGTGTACGTAACAATTTGAAAAAAGATCTGGCTTTTGGTATAGCGATAGTTTAAAATAACATGCTGATACATTTTCAAAACACTATATTTTTATAAAGTCATATTTCCCAGTTCGGGACAGAATGGAGATTTTATTTGAATTATCATGTTACACACAGGTTAATAAAGTGCAGTGGCATGTTTACTGATTGGCAGGTATGGTTGCGTCAAGTTTTTCATGTAGGGTGAAGATTGCAAACGGTACAATGTTTTGTTCTTATCAGTTAGTCCCTACAAAGTGGCGAGGAGTTTCCTTTGGTGTTTGTTTGTAGCTAACACTACCAAGCTAGGACCTTCTGTGTCTCCAGCGTACCTGAATTGACTTTGGGAGATTTAATTCTATGCAGTGTGTTTTTATAAAGACAAAATCTGCTCAATTCCATTCTCGAATGTGTGTCCAACCCTCATTTAATCCGGTAGCACTTGTGTGTGTATATGAAAGGACTGGTGATTGGTCATTGGAGCTTCTAATTCTGTAACTTTCTGAGTTTGAGCTGCGCATACACTGGGGAACAGCACAGTTGCAGGCCTTGCCGCATCAAAGACTTCTCACTGACTCAGTAGATGTTTAGAAAACACATCTCATTTCCAGAATGTGAAGTCAAGGTGTATCGCTGCATATCTTCTTGAACGCTCAGTTCAACTGTGTTATGTTGCTGCTCCTTAATATATATGTATAGTCAATAAAATAGCCATTTATTTTATTCAAAGCAGTGTTTGAAGCGGAGTAATTATTCAGCTGTAGATGATCCTGAGGGTTCTTCTATTGCTGAAAAATTACCAAAAATTTGACCTCAGGCTTTTCTATTGAGATCAAGTGATTTTTGGTGATTGATGTTTTTATCATGTCTGAAGAAAACTATGAAAGTGGTTTAGGATCTTCACTTCTTAGCTCCTGTATTCATTGCATCATGATCCAGATGTTGATTCAGCTTTTGAAATTACTTTCTGTCTTGGCACAAACCAAAGTACAGAAAGAGGAGATCTCACTGTTGATAACTTTGAGTCTTTAAAGTCTGAGATTTTCTTCCTTTGTGCAGCTGAGAAATTTTGTGTTTGTGCCAGACAACAAAGCATGTTCAAGCTTCTCGCAGGTATGTATTGAGAAATAATATAAGGAATGATTGTGTGTACAGGGGGTTCTACACTTGGTTGTGTTGCTTTGGAATGTAAAATACCACTAAATGATGTCCTTTCAGGAGTCCTTATCTTACGGTTATCTCTTTGTAGAGAGGTGGTGTTATTTGCTGTGAAAAGTTGTGTGTTGTATGTGTCTTTGCACCAAAAATACAGTTGCTAATGATGTTTCTCTTTGATAGGAGGAACTGGCCAGAGAGTAGATGAATTTTTTTCAAGGGCATGGAAGGCAAGGAAGGACAGCAGGTGTTCCATTTTTGTTATCAAGTAGTAATAGGTCAGTAACTTGGCTGCTGCCCATACCTGTCCTTTGTATTTTACAGGCAAAGCCTGTGTGACTGTCTTGACCAGAAGCAAAAATTAAGAGACTAAAAAGAAATTTCCTCTTAGTGAGTTCTCACACTAATTATTATTTTCCCGTGTTTTATTGGGTAAGGGCACTGTTAAATATCAATAACAGTGGCATTTTTAGTTTTTATTTGTGATCAAAACCTGGAATAACACCCTCAGAAGAATCTCAGCATACTGCTAAGTAGGTTTTTTTTACATATTGCAATATATACTATGTTTTTATTACTGCTGTTGCTTTAGGACTAGACTGAAATGTTGGCAGCCTTAAAGTCGTATTTTCTAATGACCTTTTTTACTCATTTCTTCAAACTGGTAAATTAGAAATGAAAACTAGTTAAAAACAGTAATTAATCTCAGTGTTTACCGTGTACATCTACTTTAAGCAGTAATACCTGTTTGTCTGGCTTGGTGTGACGTCTCAGTGGAGAGTAGGAACAGATCGAGTGTGTGGTGATGTCTCCTTACAAGAGTCTTGTACCGCCAGCAGTTTGTGATTGGTTGGTTTGAATCGGCCAATCAATAGTTTTAGTTAAGGCCTGCAGGTTCTTAAATTTGATGAGGCATTATAACAACCCTCTTGTGCTCATTTTGTGTTGCGCTTGGATTTGTAGGCCTCCATCATATCCTGCCTGCCTCAGTTGTTCCTGTTTCAAACTGAAGAGTCGTATTTCTTTTAGTTACTTGTTTCTGGAAAGCTCCGTTTTACCTTCTGTCATCTTTGTTGTCCTTTGCTTTTCTAGTTTCTCAAGGACAGAGGAGTAGGTGGAACTACTCACACTATTAACTGTGTATTTATCTAAAAAAAAGAAAAAAAATCAGATGCTTTCTGTTTTGTTCTATATTACTTCCAAAATTATGCCCAGTTGTTTTGCCTTTCCTGACCTTTACACTTACATTTTTAGAAGTTATATAAGAACAATAACTCAGCCCTTAATTATTGGTCAGCTTGGGGACCATTTCCTTATATAAGTAGTTAGGACTGATTTTTTTGTATTTTCCCCAGTGTGAATTGTTCTCATGAAATCTCTGATCTGTTCCAGTGAATTTAGTCTGCTGATTTTAACACCTATTTCCTCAGTGAAATGGTTCTGCAATTTTTTTGTTTAATTCCTTTATCCCCTTATTACTGTGAGTAATTTAGTGTTAGTGGAATATCCTGTGGCTTTCAGAAACTGCCGTCTCAGAGCCCTTACGAATGGGTTGTACTTTGCCAGCCCCAGCAGAGGTGCCCGTGGTGTTCTGTTGGCGATCCATGTCCTTAGGAAAGAACGATTACTGGTAATCACAGGGTACTGGTGTTTCATGCACTTTCTCTTCTACCTTTAAACAATTTACTGATACGACAGCTTCTCTTGGCAGCACAGCATCTTTTATGGGTTTTGGCAAGGGAGTGTGTCAGATGCCCTTTAGAGTTGCAAGTGTGCTCATTACTCTCATCTCTTTTTAGAATTTATAAGAACTCTGAAATGTCTATAAAATATGACTTTCCTTTGCAAAAGCAGCACTATGTTCCCTCAGTGTGTTTATCTGATTGTTTTCAATGGCGTTAGAACAGTTTCTGGCAGTTTGCTATGTAAAGAAAAATATAATTGGTCTGTTGTTTCCTGGATCCCTCTGGAATCTCTACTTAAAAAACAAGTGATCCTTCCACCCACACAACTCCCAAAAGCTTGCTGTCACTTTTACCAGCTTCCACTCATTTGATGATGAGGCAGTTTTAACGCAGAAGTTTCATGCTGCACTTACTTGATTTCCTTTAGAATTAGGGAGTGATAGCCCCCACCCCTGGCCATTTGGCACTCATTCCTCTGTAACCTCTTCTGATGTTTTGCTTGGTGGGGTAAAATCTTCAAGGAGTTGCCTGTAGAAGGCTCTGCTCAAGTTCCTGCATGGTACCAAAACCTGATTTAGGATTTTGTTCAGTTTGAAGATTTATCCTCTGTGGCCTTACCTCCCCTGAGCACTCTGCTGTTTATTTTGATCTTCTTTATGCCTTCTTCAGGCCCAGTTCCTGTCCCTAAGGTGGAGTTCTGTTTGTATGCACTTTTGTGAGATGTTCCTCTACACTCTGATCTGTCTGTAAATTTTACATTCAGTGACAGACTCTGTTTGACTGCTAAAGCTTGACTGCTGGTTTTACAGAGATTGACTTAACTTCTAGTCGCTTTTAATCCATCTCAGCTTCCCCCTCACCACAAAAATGTTTAATTTGGCATGTGTGTTTAAAGGTGTCATATTGCAGTTCAGTGCATACAATCCTGGTGGTGTCACCAGGCCATTGCATCGTGTTTTTTTTTTGACTCATACTTTCAGTTTCATTTTAGCATATTTCCTTATTTTATGTTTCTCCTTTTATAATGGAAGTCTGCAGTAGTGGGATATTGTCTTTATTAGTAACCTTGGTCTGTATTATCGCAGAAATAAAAGTTACCATCACAAAGCCACGTTTTGAAAATAGAATTTTGACTCAAGTCTTGTGCGCTCCTGGGGACCACAGCCAGAGTTGGGTGTCCCTGACTGGCTGAATGAAAAAAAAAAAAAATTTTAAAAAAATTGATCTTGCCATCTTCAGCGTGACATGAATCCAAGCTGCTGATTGATAGATGCCAGCTTTCAGTACAGCTACATTGCTGTCCTTACAGTCCTTGGGTGTCGTAGCTACTGCCGGTATCTTCATTGAGTTGCTAATAATGTTGTCCAACCATAGAGTTTACCTTATTAGGCCTGGAAATTCAATCCGTATTTGATTTGATGAGTAAATATATTGGTATCTAGTTACATGACTTTCCTACCTATTTTATATCAGTATCTTTCTTATTTGTCTTGCTTCCGTCGTATTTCTGGTATGCTTGTTATGTGACTGTTCTTGATTAAAATGAGATGTTTGGGTTTTACATTTTGTGCTGCTAGCATTTATGCCACACTATTTATAAATGTTTTGGGGACTTTTGCATGTGGATGTTCTTGAGTAGGACTGTGTGCTTGACGGACTGAGCACGAGTTCTCAACTGAATTTTGAAAACTTCAGTCCGCTCTTTTACTAGACATGCAAAGTTTCTGTGATTCCGTTCCTAGTGGAAGTGAGAGCATGTGCTTCTTATCCATTTGGTGTTTCCTCATCTGCTAGATTGCTTAAAACTCCCCGAAATGTTTTGTTAAGTACTATTGGAGCCTTACTTCTCCTGCTTATCTCTAAGAAATGTGTTTGTAACTTAGAACTTGCTGTACTGAAGTCACTTTGTTAGCCTTCTGCTTTGGCGACGCATGTTGTAATTGCTTATTAGCAGTAAAAGTTTCTAGCAGGACACAAAAATGTCAGTGAGGTGTCTTTTTAATATTGGTGCTGTAAGCAGGAACTCTCACAAGGAACAGCTTTGGCAGACTTTCTTTTATGGTAAGAAAGAGGCGCATGTAAGGTGTGCCGAGTGTGCGATATCCCAGGAAGAGACTCCGGTTTGGCCTCCTGAGGGCAGTCTATCCTAAGGCATTAGTACGTTGGTACTACTGGTTAGTAGATCTGTGTACTCTGGGGGAGGTGGAGTTGCCTGTGTAGGTAGAAAGTTGGTAGCAGGCATTGCTGTTACCAGTTTTGCAGAAATACAAATCCATATATCCCAAGCTGTTTGGGGATGTAAGGCATGACTTTTAAAGACGGAAAAGATTTCAGTATTTAGATCAGTGAAATTTGGATAGAAATGGCATATCTAATCTAAATCCCAGCCTTCAACATCTCTTTATTATTACCTACAGTTCAAACGTACCTTGTAGTGATTATCACTGCTAGACAAATTTTCCACCTTTGATGTGTTGCATGGTGTGAGAGGTTGTATTGCATGAAACTGAAGTGGATATTGCCTGCTGCAATTATGGGACATTTTTAAATTTTAAAGCCATAGTGTAGTTAGGTTTAGTAAAGCTAATGGAAACTGAATTTTCCAAGACCAGGTACGCCTGCTTGATGCAGACAGTCCATCAGTGTTTGACAAAACACGGCAAAAATAGTGGTGGAGAGAAGTCTTTAAGAGCATTGGCTCTTCAAGAACTCTGCGGATGTCCCAGATTTTACATTTTATTTTCACCCACACATTATGTTCAGTTTCAGGCCATGTGCTGAAAGCTCCTTTTTGCTGTAGGTAGGTCTGTTGAGTTAGTAACAAATGTTACCTTGTACCTGGCCTTTACCTCTTTAGACCAGCATGACTATGACCACAACTGTTCTGTAGTATTTTATGCTTTTATTTTTTGTATTATCAGCTCATACCTGTTAAGATCTGGGATGGTTTTTTTTGTTCATTTCATAGAACAAAACACGACACTGAAACCTACCATAACAGGCTTTCCACTCTTTAAATATGTCAGGTACAATTCTACGACTTTTTTTTTTCCTCTCCATTTTTTCAGTTGTGTACTTTGCCATTATATTGTTGTATTCTGAAATAAGAATGAATCTTTCTGTCATAGTTGTTAAAACTTCAATTGCTTGGGCTGTTTGGAGATCTAGTAACAAACTGTCAGTTTGGGTATGATGATGTCAAACGTATTGAGGCAACATATACCTAAAAGCCACCAAATCTTCCTTGGTATCTTTATACGCATGTGAGGATCATGTCAGTGGGTGCGTGGGGGCATGGATGTCACTGAGGTGAGCACGTGGAGCTGCCCAGATGTGTGTGTTAGTTGTGTTTCCCAGACTGCTGGCTGGCACTGTTGAGGTGGCCTTGCATGCACAGCACATTGAAGGATTTGAAGTTGTTGTGTTATTTTAAAGAATTAGTTGAGGGTTAACTGCCAGTTGACTCTGTGGTATTGCTGAAGCATGCTAGTGAAGCAGTTTGATGTTTTGTGAATTCTAATCTGCAGGTCTCCCAGCTCCATTCTTCTAACGCTAAATGCACTAAAGGTACACATTGCTCCTGCATGTTGGAGGCTGGGTTGTAAAGAGCTCTCCACCTGTATGCTGAAGCCCTGATAAATGCTCTAGGCTGCAGTGTTTTACTGCCTGCGGGGGTCAGTCTAACTTTTCATTTTATCTTTTTCAGGTAGTTGGTAGGTTTCTACTGATCACCTCCCACAACCCTGGCGAACAGAAACAAGACACTCACTGCATGTGTTTCGTAGTGATGCCATTTAGCACGTGTCCCCGGTTTGTGAGGGTGAGGCGGCTCTGCCAGCAGTAGACTAGAACTGCATCCATTCTCTGCAGGGTCTTGCAGTTGGAAGGCCTATAGAACAGAGAACACTTGGAGTTTTAAAGTTCACCGACATTTTCAGGGCACCAGAGTGGAGGTCGTGCAGAGCTTGCCGCTATGCAGTGAAGTTATGTTTAGTAACTCTTGGCTTAGCGATGTTAATTTACAACACGCTTTTGCAAAGCTGTTTACTAAATTTTCTGGAAAATCTTTGTTTCTATTAGCGCCATGGTGGCTTTCTTCCTAATGTTGTGTTATCTGGCTCCCAGTAATGCTTATCATGTGCCTGTAGCTCTCATTGATTAATTAAGGTGCTGTCTTTCCATTTGGGGGAGAACCAAATATACTAGATTATTGATGTGTGGGGAGAGTTGCGGTCATAAGAAACAGTTTATTCGGATGCATTAGCCTGAAGCTGTCCGTGAAGAGGTACTCACATTGCCAAAGTAATAAAAATTTAGTTTTGCCTCTACAAAAGGACAACTGCCCTTACTGTGTTACCCTTTGTAGACAGGAACTATATTTCTGCTGCGCTAACAGCTCTGCTACGTCAGCTTCCTCTGACTTCCACACCGAGCTCGACCACGCTTGCTGGGAACTCAGTCCTGAATTCTGACTTGGCACCTGCCAGCAGCAGCCAGGACAAACCTGAGCTCTGAGGCGCGGGCAGTGGAGATGCTCTGATCAGCAACATTTTTTCCTCACTTCAGGTGCTGTTTTCTTTTTGCTTCACCTTAGGCTTGGATGCCGCTGGTCCTGGGCAAAGACATGTCAGTGATGTCTTAGTGTTTGGAATTTGTGATTGGTAACACAGTGATGTGATGCTCCATCTCTGCTCTTGGGAGGTATAGGCTGCCCTGAAATTCAGTATCTTAGAATGACAGTTCCTAGCATTAGCTGTGCCTTTGCTTGTAACTGGTTTTGTATGTTGCAAGAAAACACAACCACAGATGAAAACTTTGCTCTACTTTTATAAAGTTGGTCGTTTAATGGACTTGCTGCTCAAAAAAAGCTTTAAAATAATTTTAAAATTACTTCATTCATCTATTAATGTTTTCAATTGTGTTACACTTTTTTGTATACAGCACTTTGAGGAGAAACAGCTAAAAGGGAGTATGTATGGGGATGTATGGTATCTAACTAAATGTTTTTCCTAGTAGAAAGTGGATCTAGAATGTAACAAACTGAAATTTCTGAAAGCTGCTGCTGTTCCTTATCTGAAATGACATCATTCAGGTACAGTTCAAGATCTTTGCGCTTAGCAACAGTTGTACTGATGAAAGAATTACATTTTATTTGAGGTTTTTCCCTTTGTTTTACATTATTATACATTAATTAGTAAATGATCAGAGACTGTACAGCTGAAGCTAGTACAGAATTTAAGAAAGAGAAAACTACTGTAGATTAGTATATTACAAAAATGTTCAGTGAATCTTGTTCTGACGTATTGTAGGAGGAAGTAAGTGAGTTGATATGTTCATAAACAGAATTGTGCATTAAACTATAGACTAGTGTGGTTGAAGCAGGTCTGCTTTTGGGCAGGCCCTTCCCACAAGCGACTCTAGCAGCCGCTTGGACAAACACTACAGGTAAAAGCCATCTCCAAAATCCGTTAGTGCTTTATCTGCAACAGAGTGCAGGTGTGTTACCTTTTGCAGTAACTAACTTGGAAAGGTCCTGTCCCTTGTGATGTATTTAGTTTTGTACCCTCAGTTCTTTGTAGAAATACTCTGTGATGTCTGGGCCAACAGTCAGCCAGAAAAGACTTTACACTATACTTAGTTTTCTGCTTAACAGAACAATTTCTGGCAAAAAAAAAAAACCCCAAACCCAACAACCCAGCCTTAGCCAATCTGTGATGAGATTTGTAGCACTCCTGCAGTAAGTGATGTAACCATTCTGAGTACTGGCCATGTTGGGTTTTTTTCCTCCTTTATTGGATTGGCTGTGGTGTTTTTTTTTCTCCTGCAGCTATTTCTAGATCGCTCATGCTACTGCAGAACTAGAAAGTCACAGCAGTTGCAAAAGTTGGCCCTTCCCCAGGGTTTACCTGTTGGGCTGAAATTAGTACAGAACAATTTCTCCTTGCTGGTGGTGTTGGACTGAAGTTCATTCATCTTGCTCCTCTGTACAGCTGCTGAAAGCACAGCTGCACGGGCACTGCTGCCTCTCGTTTGACTTCTCTGCTCTAGGTGTGAGTTGAGCGTTATATCCCCTGACATGTTGAGGAGCGATTCACTGCAGTACGGGATTACTTTATCTGTTAATCACGTCTGAAAAGGATGCAAATTGTGGCTTGATTCTCAGTCACAAGTTTTAAGACACTTAAAGAATACTGTGCTGGCTGGCATAGTGTGTCAGTGCCTTGTGGCAGGAGCGCTGTTTGCATCTGCCTGCTGGGTTCTGTGCGCTCACGGTTCTGTTCAGAGCACAAGGGCGCAGGGGGAGGGCTGCTGCTGGCAGCCAGTTCAGGAGGACAAGCAAAATGTCAGTAAAGGCCGCGCCTTGCGCGTACACTGAGCTGTGAGGCCGCGACTCGGGCCTGCTGTCAGCGTGCACGCTCTGAGCAGGCATTTCCAGTCCGTGCGTTAATCCCTCTGTACCGCACCGTGCGGGTTTGGCAGCCAGAGCAGCGGCTGATCCCCTCCACTTCATGACACGCTAGATAACGTGAGCTAATGAAGTACTTAGTTGCAGACTAAATCCATTTGGGCCGCTTGCAGAGATAAGGATGGGTTGTCCATATGTGGGGAGCCAAGGCATTTATTAGCACACAACCTAAGTGAATTAAGATGGTCTTTGAAAGTTGTAATACAGAACGAAACGATGATTTATAAGCTGGTGTTTCAAATTGGATTAGAGCTTGGTTTTGCTCCCTAACCCCCACTTGGCTCTGATGGGAAAAATAATTGTGTATGTTAACTAATAGTTGCTGTTGTCGTGAAGTTGCAGGACAGAGGCACGTGTGCTAAGGTACACCCCCACCAGCTGAAAAAAAACCTTCATGCACCTGGAATTTTGCACCTCACTGTTGGTGATCACAGAGGTTTCTGTCATCATCCTGAATACAGCTGCATTGAGTCTTTGATTGCTTTGATGCACTTGGACTAAGCAGCTTCCCAAATAATTTAGTGTCTTCCCACAGCTAAACCTGAAGCCTTGTAAAAAGTTAAGGCTTCTTTTTAGAGTCCTATAAAATGATAAAAATACACTTTCAGGTCATACTGTCTACATCTATGGAGTTTGTGGAGGGAGATTAAACTCCTGAAAGTTACTTTGATGCTTCCAAGAATTTCAGATTTTTGGCTTGAAAAGTATGTGGTTTTCTTGTGCCACACTTCTATCTCTGAATTTGTAAACCCAAACAGTCCCAGTAACCAAGAAACAGCACAGCTGAATGTTTTCATAAAAACAACTTTGCTGCTTAGAGATGTGATTTAGTACTTAAATGTGTGTCTGTACATACATACAGAGGCAAAAAGTGATGATGACCTCATCTTAAACCAGCTCACAAGAGCAGTCTCAGTTTTTCAGTCTGTAAGCCAAAGAGAGATTTACTGTAAGCAGACGGAACTCCATCAGCTTCGGCTGTGGTGTCACCGTTAGTATCAGTGCTCACTTAATTGCTGAGATAATTCTGTTTGCAGTGATTGATGCTTGAAATGTAAACCTAAAAGAAAAAGTTCATCATCTTGCATCTTTCCTGCTATCTTTGCGCGGAAGGGAAATAAGGAGCAGCTAGTTACTTGTCAATCAGGATTTTACAAGTAAACCTTAACATTTTATTTTTTTTAATTTTGATCCTGCCTTGTTAGACGACTGTTCTTAAACAAATTTAGCAGCACTTGGACCATGCCCTTTACTTAGGCTCAGTTGTAAGTGATGTCATATTGCCGTTACTAGACACGCAAAATAGAGCTGTGTATTTTCTAAACTCTTAAAAAAGAAAAAGCATCTTCAAGTACTTTTATTCAGCAGAAGTATCCTCAGAATGTAGGAGTCACGGTCCTCTGTTTTGTTTAAACAAGACTCCAGGTCACAAGCAGAGTATTCTGATAAATTCTAGCCATTTTTAGATGCTGAATGTAGCCCTCATTTCATCTGTATTAATATTATATATTTTTAATTTCTAAATCTTGCACTTGCATGCTTGTACTGAAAGAGTTAATAGTCTTTACCAGAAGAAAAACTTTCTATTTGTGTAATATTTATTGATGTTAAACCCACATTATATCAGCACAACAATCCAAAGTAAGGATAATACATTTTTTTTTTTTATAAATACAAATAAAAGGTGGCAAAATAATGCTAGTGAAGCTAAACAAAAAAGTAAATGAGCATGTCACAGTCAAGAAGAATTTGGCAAATGATATGACATACTTTTTCTAGAATAGAATCAGATTATTCCCAGCTGACGGCCTGTGACGTTAATCTAGATTAACGATCCCCATAACTGGTCATATCCCGCACCAGAATAGTACTACCTTATGTGCTAAAGTTTATTAGTCACTAAAAAACAAAACAAACTGTGTACTTACAAAGCAATACATGTATAGCAGTAATGCAGTATATGGTGTACACAATTACAAAATTAAAAAAAAACAACCCTAAGTACAGGACTTCTGAATAACTGAACTGAGATAAAAGACTTCAACGCTTTTATTATAAATAATGAAAGATACCATATATGTGCTTCATATAAGGAATACAGTGTTTTCCTTTCATAGCAAAGTATCATAGCTCGTACCATCAAATGCTCATTTTTCTTATCAGGCCTAGTAATTCTTCCATCTCGCCCTCCCTCCCCTTCATCTGAAATTCATTTGGCTCTAATTAAAAACTAGAGTCAGGTCTGACTGGGGTGGGGCTCCAGTTTGATGGGGATTTGCATCCTGGCAGTGCCCTTCCGGCTTCTCATCCAGGGCGCACAGACTCTACCCATTAGAAGAGCTGTCATTTGTCTACAATCAGAAGGAAAAATGAAATCTACCAGAGACACACGTTTAGTTAAGAAAAAAAAAAAAAAGAAAAAAAAGGCACAAATTTGATGTTATTTTTGTCCATCTTCATTTTCTGCTTCCTCAGATCTGCGAGCTTAGCACCCATGGTGTGTGCTTGTCATTTCAATGCATATGGCGGTCTCAACCCCTTTTTCACTTACTGTACATTTCTAAAATCCTCCTACACGTTACACAAGCTTTAAGCAGTCGAACGTCCCATACATACACTCCCTCGTTTTCAGCTCACCTTAGAATTTCAGGTTCTTGTTGGGGGTGTTAGGAGGTTACAGATCGTCTTCAGGAAATCCACAGGGGGGTTCTGCAGCCCCTTGAACCCCTTGCTCTGCCCCCCTCCCGCCCCTTGCAGTAACGTACTGCAGCGGTTCGTAATGTCGCCGTGTTTTTCCTGTCTAGTTACCAACACTGAGAGCCTGGAGTAGACTGTTGTTACACGTCAACACTTTTTCTTCATTATGGTGAAGAGTTAAATTACTTATTCTCGAACTGTCACTGCTGCATGTTTGTAAGTAAGCCAGCTCCTAGATGGTAAAAAGGAAAAATATAAAAGAGTTGAAAGCGATGGTCGCTTTATAGAATTGTCCATACTAACAGCATTTAAGGCAAGATATTTTTTTCATTGTAGACCAGAGAGCAGTTGGCAGAGACACAGCATATGCTTACTTGTCTCTTCCTTGTCCTTTCCTGTGTTACCCTTACAGTATTGCACTTGTTTATGTAGGTATCAGAACGCATTGCCATTTTAGAGCCAGATAACCATACATTCTAGTTCTCTTGGTGAGCTAATGGCCTCCAGTAAAACGCCTCGCACCGCTGGGATTGTGCAGCATCTGCGCAGTGCTGCTGAAGGCACGGAGTGGTAAATAGTGCTCTGTCCTGAAAAACCTGTCTCTCTGATGGATTTGGCCTTTATGGAAAGGGTTATTTGTAAGAGCTGAAGCAACTTAGGTATAAGGATCTGGTGAATGTGGTGTGTTGTGCAATGTGTACATTTCTATTAATTATCTATCTATTCTTCTAATTTGGTATAATGAATAAGGAATATATGGTTACTGTGTTTGTTGTTTATCTTTTGTACTTGAAGGTGTCAGCCCTTGCATAAAGTGACATAGGAGTATCATTGGTCAAGGCAATGGCTTTCAGTGTTTCTGCTTTGAAAGAAAATGACGGAAGCGGCAGCTGGATCTACAGGTCATCACTCTCTACCAAGCCAGATGGCATTGTCAGGTGGACTGGATTTGCTTCGGGCTGGAAAGCTGCTTTGATGTCTAGTCCTTGGTCACAAAGTGCAGCATATCGGCTGGCTGAGGGCCGCACCTTCTTTGGCTTGGTTGTCTGAGGTGGTTGTTGCCACTGAGCTACAGATTAAAAAGGAAAGAAAAAAAATGTTAGCTACCTTGAGCTGTGCACCAAAGTGTGCCAGGTGCACAATCAACCCTTTGTGGGGGAGATACTAATTACTGAGCAGCAGAAAACCATTATATCAAAGGTAAGTTTGCTTCCTGTCTTGGCATTGGTTTTTTTTTTCTCAGCATCTAGTTTCACCTTCAGGTGTGGTAAGTAAAAACAATAGTGCCTGTGTTTGTTACTTCGTCGTCTTGGCATTGCTCTCTACCTTCCCTCGTGTTCCTGAGAGGGTAACAGGAAGGGATTTGTTTCCCTGCACTAACAGCACAGTGACAAGCCTGCTTCAGGGTTAGTTGTGGTGTATGAAAGGAAATAATCTGGTTGCTGTTGCCACCCCTCGTATGCAGAAGGACGCTGAGCCCAGTCTCTAATGCGCGCGTCCCACTGCCTCCACAGAAACCATCCTTTGGCATTCCAGTCGCTCTCCACCAGTGCCCACCCCCTGTTTATTCTTGTTACGAGAAAACTGGCAAGAGAGTTTGGTTTAAGAAAAACATTCACTACGTAAGGAGCCGCTTTGGAACAAACTGAGTCATTAAGCAGAAAGCCGTAAAACATCTACTGCACTTCTGGTAGCTGCCACAGGTGTATTACAGAGTAAAGAATACCAAAGGTTAGGGAGGTGCTAGCAGAGCAATAGTAATCATGATCCACAAAAATTTAACATAATCATGCCGTTATCTGTTGTTAATTAGCTATATTTAATAATGCTAAGCAAAGACAGAAAGCATGCATGCTTGTTCGGCTTTAGGCATCTGAAAGATGGTGAAATGTACTTTGACAGAGCATTGGTTGTCTTGATGTGGATCGTTACTATTGAGGAGAAACTACAAACAAAAGAAAGAGAGACCAATGTAAACCATTCTGTGAACAAACGGGAACTTACAGAACTGTTGCTTTCAGGGGGATTAACGTGATCATGAACACCGAAGTCACTTACTATAAACATCCAGCCTGGCAGTGCAAGACACGATCCCAGCCTCGTTCTTAGCGGAAACGGTGTACCAGCCGGCATCCTCCTTGGTGGCTCCCTGAATAAGCAGGCAAATGTAGCCGTAGTTATCCTGGTGCATGCTGCGCAAAAGAAAAGTAGAAAGTTACTATTTAAATTGCAAAACCATGTAGACTATTTTAAAACAGCATTATAAACTGATCCAATCCAGTTACACATTAATTACAGTCCACTGTAATTAATACGGAACGTCCTCTGAAGTTGGCAAGTGCAAGATCAAAACCTTGAGTATGGTTGACAGTTTGGCAGTTTAATATCCTGTATGGGAAACTAAGAAGCAGAGATGCATAAAGTAACTTCTCTTCCACAATTACAGATTGAGACATCTGGAAACCTGATTGAAGTAGCAGAGATGCCAGAACTTAGCCGGACTTCTGGGGGAAATGATAAAAAACTTGAGGAATGAGGTACTGAAATACTCTTAGTCATTTAGAAGGACAGCAATAATTTATTACCATGTCATATCAGTAAAGAGTTCCTTTTCTTGCAGTAGATCATGCGTTTGCTTTTAAACATTCCAACAAAATGTTATCAAATATTGAAGACAAGTTTCTAGATCTTAGAATATAAATTATTGAATCTTAGTTGCTTAACTGCACGGCAGAGTTATGAATCAAGGTTTCTGTGGACAAGCAGAGAGCTTTACTCGGGAGCCTCAGTTTTCACCAGTAAATTTCTCTAAGTCTTAGTTCTAGAAGAGAAAAACTTCTCCACTTGCTTGAAGTGCAAAGCTAGTTGTTTTAAGTCCAAGGATGGAAAATGGGTCCCTTCCAAGCCAAACCAGCCTGTGATTCTACGATTTTAATTCTGGCTCAGGCACCGGCTGGCCACATGTTTGAGTGAATGTCATAAATTATTACAGTAAGTAGTTAATATTTATGAGCAGCTGTTCACACAAAGCATTATTTCGACCTTCTAGGCTTTCATTTGTGTTACAGGATAAATCATCACTGCAGTTATATGTGGGGAGATTACTCTTAAGTCAGTCTAACCTCACTCGGTCAGTGTTGTATGTGAGCGACTCGTTCTCCTTCTTCCAGAATATCTGAGGAGACGGCTCCCCCGAGATTCGACACTCCAGTCGCACTGGGAATCCCTCGGTCACGCCTGTGTTCTGGAGCTTCTCTATAAACACCGGTGCTTTGTGGACTTCTTTAGCTGTGAAAATAAAGATTGCGGTCATGTTGACACTGGTTTACAAAAATGTCGCCTTTCTTTCAGCAAGGTGCTAAAAACCAGTAATGACAAATCTGAGTGGCAGGAGACTTTAGTGTTCTCTTCGTTAGTCATAAAGTTCAGTCCCAGTTCATCTGAGGAAATGGTCACATCAGTGTTTTAATAGGGGAAAAGCAAGCAGCAAGAGAGCTGAGTGGTTTCCTCGCCATCCCGGAATGAACTGAAATGTGGAGCAGGAGGAGTAGGTAAATTGGCTGCACTCTGCCTGCTAAGTGGTGCTCCTTCATATTCCATAAAGGATGGGCTTTAAATGATAGCAGGGCCTGCTCCACCAGAAGGCTGGAATGGCATTAGTTTAATAAGCTGTGAAGCGCACACCTTGTATCATGCTGGTTGCCCATTGCTAGATCGGAGTCTGCAAAAATTGCCACTGAAAACTCCATTCCTGTAAAAAGTCTGGTCTGTGGCCTCAGCTGTGGCAACAGCCCTCTGTGTGTGCGCAGAGGTCACTCGCCTGTCAGCTTATGCTGCAACATAACATGAATGTATCCCCCATAACTGTACCGCAGTTCTGTTACGCGCAGTTCCCTTTCCTCCCCTGCAGCCACGTCACTTGACCGCACTGACATGTTCTGTGTTCACGTTACCCTGCCACGCTGAGCACCGTAAGCTCTGCCTGAAGATGTTACCTGCAACAATGAGCTCCAGGCTGAACGTGTTTTCACCAGCTCGGTTGCTGGCAATGCACGTGTAGATTCCAGCATCTCTGGCTGTGACAGGTTCTATGATCAAGGAGTGGACGCCATTCTCACGCACCAGCATCTTGTGAGAACTGTCCGGGCGAATTGGTCTTCCATTAAGTTGCCAGCTTAAATCTGGAGTCGGTAATCCACTCACCTGAAGTGTAAACAGAATAATGGGAAATGGTCTCAAGCCATACGAAACACTAGAGGAGTCCTGACTTGTTCCTTCGGAGAAGTTTGGTGGTGTTTGCTGCTGCAGGTGTACCACAAGATTTAAAGATCTAATTCTGTCCTGAATTACACATTGACTCAGTTGTATCCATTTACTTACTTTCTGGCCAACTCCCTGAATTCCATGATGTCTTATGGGTGTGACTGAAAAAAGATCAGCGCTTAGATACGCCAGAAGCTAAATAATAATACATTGCAAAACAAAAGGCAAGGTGACACCTTTTGTCTGTCGTTATTGTTTGCTCTTCAGGTGGAATGAGAAGATACTCCTCTCTAGATAAACTTCTTGTGCAAAACTGCCAGACAAAGAGATGTTCGCCGACTAATTCTTGAACGCCAGGTTCCGCTCTGCTCAGGTGTAACCCGGCGGCAGCGCCGCCCGCGCTACTCAGCGCTTGGGCTGGCTGAACTCGGCTTGTACTTCTGAAAGCCGAGCCGTTTGCTGTGGGTACTGCTTGAAAACAAATCGCTTCTCCCAAATATATCAGCATCAAGTAAATACAAGTCACCCAAGCCTCCGTTAATTCTGTTAGGCAAAGTCATAAATCAAGATTATATTGTTTGAAACTATGATAGGAGATTAAAACTCAAGTAGTAAAAGGGCTGGAACGGGAGAAGGACGCTGTCTCTGTGGTGGGCGCTGCTTCCCTCCACCCCGCAGCGCTCCTTAGTACCAGCTTCCTGTCAGCTCTAAGCTTTGCCTGAAGCTCTTCAGATGGAGGGGAGGCAAACTTTTATTGTCCGCCTCCTCATAAGCAGTGGGATTAATTAACTTATTGCCAGTCGCTGAAACTGCAGATAGCTTAAATAGCTTTGAAAAGAAACAAAGTAGGTTTTTGAGGCAGCCAGTGTTACGGGGAGGTTGCTGCCACCCCTTGCGCGATACTTGCCTTGCAGTCCATTCTGCACAGCTTTCCTTCCTGAACGGTCAGGTCTCCAGGAGCCTGCAGAAAATGAGGCCGGAAGAATCGTTCCTGAATTGGTTCATTTTCATCACCACTGTCCCTTGATCGAGATCGTGGTCTTAAAATAACATGAAATAAAGGTAAATTATTTTTTTCTCTGCTAAATCAGAAGAACCAAAATCACTTACAAGACTGCTTTGAACTTTAAACCACTTGTTTGACCTATACCATAATTGCTCCACGTTAATTACGTGCATCCACTGGCAGCACTTGGCTCAGACTGAGTTAATTACTGCCCTGAACTTAGTCATTACTTCCATTTAATTCACATGTTGTGGCAAAATTTGATCTAGAAAACTATCTTGCTACAGAGCAATTGCTTCTGCTAGTCATTTATTCATACATGACAGGATCTTTGTTTAGAGTTAGTATTTCAATCAATGAAACACAGAGTAAGTCGCGAGGCCTTGGCACGTAGCTTCAGCTCCCGCTTCTAGTGTCCTGGGTATCTAATCCCGCCGCTGTTGCTGATGACACCAGAAAGTGCTGCTCGCTAATTGCGTTTGCCTTTCAGAAGCTAACTCATCTCACACGAGAAGAGACTTTTCACAGCAGACTGACTTTTCATCTCCTCTTGTCCTGTGCTACTGAAGACCATACAGAAAATTCTGTGGATTAAAGTGTTGTGGATATTTAATCCTCAAAAAAACCCTTTAAACCCTCAACCGTTCCATTGGAAACAAGATGCTGCACCACTGCGTGAGATATCAACGCTCCAGCTTCGCACTCTGTCCCATCGAGGTAACATTTAGAGTTGCTTGAGTTTGGTTTATTTTGTCCTTCTCTGTTGGTGCCCTTCTCTCTATTACTGCATTCTGACCAGTCCTCGCTTTTGCTACAGTGTTAGCTACCAGAAATAGATGCTTTAATGATCATCCCAGGCTTCGCACAGCTGTAACTAAAGGCAGATGGGGGGGGAGTCTAGCCCACACCGCTTACTAATGTAGGAACAGAGACTGAAGTGGGGAACATAGAACGACATCTTTGCACACGTCAAAAGCTGATGTAACTAACTCGTCAGGAGCCTAAAAGCCAGGTCTTGAGCACCGTGCATTGTTTGCCACTTAAACATGCCTAAAGCTGCTCCAGTAGCTGCTGCGCTACAGCTCATAAGCAACACTGAGCTCTAGCTGGCGAGCTCCTGACCCATTTTGCCTCGTATGCTGGGATGGATGGTGGAGGGCAGTCAAGAAAACTGTACTCCTGTCTTTGGGGAGGTAGCTCTGCAAGATTAGCTAGAAAGGCTGGTGTCTAGTTGGGTGAGTGCTACACAGCACAAGCAGCCCATGCAAAATCTGCCTCCATGGCGCTTATCTCCATCCTGTTCAGATGCTGTTGCTAAGATGCCAATAAAGTACCAGCAACCAGTGCTCCTTGGTGTCTTGCAAGGCTGAGCCAGACAGGTGAGCGTGAAAGTCCTGAAAGCCACCAGCTGCATAAAAAGGCAGCACTGGTCAAAAGTGGAGGAAAAAAAAATTTACACCAAATGAAACGGAAAACAAAAAGGTTAAGAATTTGTGACCAAAGATGTTTTCTTTTTTTGCAATCACATGTTCTTGAATTGTGAAAACTAAGTTTTCAAATTGCACGTTAGAAGGAAACCTAAATCAGCGTGCTGTTTATCAGTCAGAAATAAATAATGCATTTCTTTTTACCTCTTTGTAAATTTACCACTACAATTGCAGACTACTCTGTAAGCCTTCACCTTGACAGGTGAAACTCGGGTTATTTTAATTCTAAAACATTTTGTGGTTTTAAAGAAGTAATGAAGGGAGTAGAGCCAAGTACTTCAGATGTCTAGGAACGACAACTTGCAGTAGGCTGGAATACACTGGGATTATTTGTGGGTTCTTCAGAGTTGTGATGTGGGCATCAAATTGCAAAGATGAGTTTGAGCAGTAGTGACATCATGCACTAAATGTGTCCAGGGGAGGCTCCAGGAGTTGGTGTGGCGCAGTGCTCGGAATTTCAGCACTGAGAAGCTGGGGAAGACTCTGTGACTGACCATTTGATAATGATCACCAATTTGGGATAAAGGGGATTAAGTTCAAATTAATCCTTTAATTGAGAGCAGGGGCAATAGAGATGTTTCTTTTTAAAATCTTCCTTAAATCTCATGCATTTTAAGATTATTTATTTGGGTCTCCGGCTGCAGGGCATGGCAGGACAGCTTAGGTGCTAGATGTTGAGCACCATGGTGTCCAAGGGATTGAGCCCAAGCTTTGCACACATCAGACAACTCAAGTCGCCCCCAAAAGTAACGCTAAGAAGGTAATGTTTGCAAGCTAAACATATTTTAGAAAAATACATTTAAAATGAAATAACAACTAGAAAGAGTGTTTTAAAATGTCTGTGAGGTAGCAAAGATGACAGAAAACAGAGTTCTGCCAGAACACATTCTGTAAGAGATTAAAAATACTTCAGGAAAAAACCTGGCACCAGCGTAACAAGCCATAAAGTTCATTAAGCTAAAAATTACACTGGGGAGGGGGGAAAGGTTTTGCTACTCTCAAGCAGAAAAGCTCGTAGAAATAATAGTGTAATGCCAGAGCAGTATTGCTTATCAAATGTCTATGGCAGCGCATCTGACAAACCTCACAGTGTGTACAGGGGCAGCACGGTGTTGTGGTGTGTTATGTCAGAAAAGCCAACAGCGCAGGAAGGCTTTACGTGCTCACATTCCAGCAGTCTCGGGGAGATCGGGATGAGGGGAGGGAGCAGTGGGAAACGTCACTGAACAGCAGTAGTACTGCGCTGAATGCTCAGCGGAAACAGACCTTCTGTAACCGCAGATATCAGGGTGAGCCCTTCACATACGGTAATTCCACAGGAAATAAGAATCCCCAGTAATTGCCCTAATTTTAATTAAACTGCTCTATGGAAGCCTCTTATATAATCCATTACTCTACCGGACACGCAGCCAAAGCAATAGTGGCTGCCTGAGTGCTTGTCTCAATTAGAAAATGAAATACCAGCCATAAGCAGCCTCAGACTTTGATCGCATTTGGGGAGACTGACAAAAGAGCCTCCTTCACTATTACCCAGGGACTCTGCCTGTCACAGAGACCCACGTTTTATCCTTCGGAAAGATGCAGAAGCGTTAGCTGCTCACTGCTCTCACCCAGACCTGTCTGCTTTTCTCTCATCCCTGTTTTTAAAGATGTTTCCCCTTTCTCACCCCGTGCGCACTGGCTCTGTTGAAACCTGACTCTTTGTGGCAGCTTTTCCCATCAGGGATTAACCGGCCTTTCATTTTTACCCATTATTTGCAGGTGCCAAGCACCTTATTTACCAGACAGGCTACACCAGGTAGTACCAGGGATTTGGGGCTGCATCCTGCTGCAGTGATAGCAGGATATTCCCTCCATAAACATCCGGAGCTTCGGGCTTAACAGGCCTCAACGAGAAGCATTTGGGGGGGAGTTGGTAGGACACCTCAGCTGGGAAATGCTCCCAGGACTTCAGGAAGCCCAGTTGGTTCCGTGCAGAAATCAGACTGACACAATCTTTTAAACAACCAACCTCACTTCCTAATACGTTCTAGTTAGAGGAGGGAAGAGAGCCTGTTTTGCACACAGCAGTTCTACAGCGCCTACAACCACCACCAATAATTGTTGCAGGAATAATTTCTTCATTGTACACGGACTCTGTACTTACATCTATGCTATATATTACAACTGGGCAATATTGAGATTCTGTGGCCGTTGTGACTATCCAGCAAAACTCATGCCTCGCCGCGGCAGACTCCGGAACCAGAGGCCTCGTACTCCCTTAAAAGCAGTTCTGTTTGGGTAACCAAAATGAATTTTTTTGTATCATCTAAAGATGTTTAAGCTGTGCTAAATAGCCTCATAAATGCTTTGAGTAATGGGGGAAAAAAAAGCATTTGAAGGGAAAATTCCCTTATATGGTCCAAAAACACAAACCAAAGCTTCATATGTGAATAATTGTAAACTCACCAAAGATAAGTTTAATACTTTATTTCTGACTCATAACTCCTTATAAGAACCTGAACTGAAATCACTGAAATACTAAAATATTTCTAATGTAAATCTAATAAGCTGCTTTGGCATGCGGTTACTGCTGCTGCTTCTTTAAATGAGCACTTATTAAAAGCTACAGAATGTTCAGGCTCCTGGTGGAATCTTAGTCAAGTGAGATGTTCTAAAAAAACATAAGTGAGAGGGCCCTTCCCAGCAGCTGAGGGTGTAATTGGAGATGAGGAGTAATTAGTGAACATCACAAAGGAAGGAGGAGACAGGCAAAATTAAAGATACTTTAAAGTCATGTCATTTCAGACGCTGCTTATACTTTGGAGTGTGCAAGCTCTGCAGAAAGTTTTACACAGAGCAGAAGTCACATTTCATCCCGAATGCCATACTTTAAACTTACCTCCTTGCTTCACGTTCTTTATCTTACTGTAACAATTTTGCAAAACACATATTATTGAAAAGGATAAAAACAAAGAGCATCAAGTACCTTCTCATATGAGGCTGACCAGAAGGTGACCAAGGACTGCGGCCTCTTTGATTTACAGCTTGAACCATCAGCCTGCCCGTGCAACTTGCTCTGCCCTGTTATGATAACAGAAACGAGGAGCATTAAAAGACTCAAAGCATGTAATATTCATAAATGTTCAACCTGATCTTGTCTTTTTTTGCCCATGTGTTACAGAGTCTGTAATACAAGCTCTCGCACAAAGTGACTGAAGAACATCTGTCAGGTACCTTCTGATATTAAACTATTTTATCAGCTGCCAACCTAACACAGAACACACTCTGCGACTAGAACACGGTCATGGTTAAGATGTCCCACCTGGAAGATTTTATTTTAAAAAAGATTATTAGTACTACTGGCCGTTAAGTCCTTGTCAAGGTTTAGTGTCAGGACAGTCCTCAAAGCAGTTTATTGACTAAGTTACCTTGACGTGGACGGGAGGTTTCTCTGTGTACGGCAAGTGGACAGAAAGGCGAGACAACTGGTTCAAGATCTTGAAAATGGCACTTGGTAAATGGTGGCAGTTAATGACAGAGCTGCTGCCTCCAAAGTGGATTGATCCACTTGGTCTGGTGGGGCCACAGCTCAAAAAAAAAAAACCAGACCCAAACCCCATGAATGTAAAAACCAAAAGAACTGTACACGTACTTAAAGGGCCCTCTCTGAAGAGTGAGCCTGCTTTGCGGTAGGAATCACACTCAGCACACAACGGCACTGGTGGAGGTGGGAGGTCGTTCAACCATCTTAGGTCATTTTCAGAACAATAAAGCTATAAATAAAACACGGGCTCTGTTGTATTTAACCCCCATTTTTTGTTTTGCTTTGTTTCTTATGTCAAGATCAACTGTTTTGTTTTTGAACAGATGGATTGTCCGCCACAGGCACTAGAGGTACCGAATTTGAGACGGGACTGCTTGCAGCCAGAACCGCTGACATCTGGGGCTCTGCAGAATTCACCATGTCAGTGGTAAAAGCATCTGGTGGCGTTAACAAATAGACACAACCATTACAAATCTAAAAGCTAGATATACTTCCTGTAGCAAAAGGTTATATGCTTTTATATAGCAATGTCATTTTAATAACTTTTCAAAGACGATAGGTTTGACTAGCTCTTTGATAATGTACCGAAGATGCCCACCTGCCTCTCTGCCCCCGGACTGCTAGCGTAGGGCACCACCCCCATCCGCTTTGCGCTGTATTTCCCTTCTACACTGCGAGCTCCACACTCAAGTCTGGCGTCATAAAAGCAACAAATATTTTTGTCACAGTAATTCAGGGCTTGCAAAGAGCTGTTCGTTAACAACTTGTCAAAGCCTATCAAAAAAACAATATCACAGGAGTCACAAGCAGCCTTCAAATGACCTTTGTGTTGCTGCTGGACTCTCAGAAATGAAGTCTCTATGTCCTGCTTTTACTCCCATGACCCGTTTAGTCCACAGGAAAAATACTTGTGTTCAAATAAGCCATTATGCATGACCTGTAGCAATTTCTTAAGCAAAAAGCACTTTTTTTGTGTTACAAGACCATTAAAGACATCTGGAACAAATACATTTCTGTTTTAGGCACCACTGTATATTAATCTTTTTTTTCTGGCAGGTGATGAATTCACACCTTTTGGGGTAATTTCTGCGTACCTCAATACATGAAGGCAGCACAAATGGAAACACAAAGGACAGTAAGGAATTTGGATAGGGGAGAATGAGCGGAAAGCCAAAGCCTTGGAAAAGTCATGGGATGAATGAGAATGGAGCGATGAGTGGGAATTAGTTCATGAGAAGATGGACTAGAAAATAATGGAAATCTAGGCTGAGGACTCTGGGGGTCCATGTGGAGAGCACGGGATAAAAGGAAAGAAGGTGAAATTAAGGACTCAACTTGAGCCCATACAGCTCATGGAAAAACATCAGTTAAGGGAGGTAACCTGTAACTAAAGGCCCAGGACAGGCAAGGGTTTGTGTTTGTCTAGGCCCAGGGTCCGTTTGCTCTGGACTATGTTATAAGGCAAATTTTACTGTAAAGCCCAGAGGTGTGTTAGAACCTTAATTGGAGATGGCTGTGCTGGACACCGCAGGCAATGGTCCCTGCCGTGTTAACAACCACGGATGATTTCCAAAGGGTTTCAACAAGTCATTTCACATACATAAATCCTGTAACATTAGTCCAGATTGTGAGATGGCACAAACTGGCGGAGCTTTAATGAACTAAATCCTTTGCTTTAGTAAAATGAGTATCCAACAGCTAAGAATACGCTTTTTTGCTTTGTAGTTTGGTGTTTTCAATAGCAATAACCAAACCCCAGCAACAGCCTAGCAAATATCTACCAGTCCATCAGAATCCTGATGGAGGCTCCCTTATATTTACGTATTTTGCTTTTCTTAAGGAAATGTTGCCAAATTTGCCTAAGTTTGTGATAGCTTTGAGATGTGGACAACTTTCCATTAGAATCGAGAAAGCTATGCCAAAGTTATTTCTACTCAGGATGACTTAAAAGAATTGGAATCCAGATCTTTGAGTGTTAAAGGCCAGTACATTAACTCATAGCCCTTCTTTGCCTCCATTCTACAGTTAAACACATAGTAAAAGCAAGCAAATAGTGGGAGAGATAAGTATGTTTGCTTGGGAATTATGCTGTAAAGGAAAAACAGAATGGGCTTGGTGAAACAGACAGATGTTTTGTTTAGGGGAGCCAGAGGAGGATGCTTCTGGTTCTTCTCCAAAGAGAGGGAAAAAGCACAGACGCAGAATTTTATCATTTAACAAAATTGCTTTTTCAGTCCCCGGACTAGGAGCAATATAAAACCAGCTCATTTTAGTACATCTAAAAACCCACTAAGAAACTCATGTCTCCAATGACGAGAACTGATGACCTAGGTCACTTGTGTCACTGAATGAGCACGACCCAGAATAAGAAAAGCTAAAAAACTATGCCCTGAATATTCAGGGACAGGACACAGTGCCTAAACACAAAGGCAATTTATTCACCAACTTCTTCTAAGACTTCCTCTCCAAGTTCTCCAAGACTTTGGATCATGAGGTAATACTACATAGAGAAACTGTAGTTTCTATGTAACTTACCACGTACACGCTAATACAATGCTTAGAGAGGAAGATAAACAGGATTCACTTCCTACCTTGAGCATGTGTGTATTTATTTATCATTTTTAAACCTGCTGTGAATTTCCACAGTTTAAATGGTACTGTTATAACACAACAGTCATCTACATGCAAAAGCTCCCAGCTTGAAGAATTCCCTTGGCCTTATGCTATTTCTTTATTTCTGTTATTTGCATATGTACAAATAATGTTCAAACTACCTAGATTTAAGTGCTGAGGTTTGTAGAATCCAGCCTAAACCTGCTGTTTGTGTGTTGCCTGCGTGCACAATCCCGTACGTTCACAAGCGCGCTGGAATACGAGCAGGATTAACAGCTAAAGAGCAAGGCAGAAATGGCAGCGTCACGCTAAGTAGCCTAGCAACGTCCACAACAGAGCACAACACTCCTGTTTAGATTAAACTCTGTCTCAGTGACACAGTTTGTTATTTTACAGTGTGAGTCTACTTGCAGGCCTGGTCTTGGCAAGATACTGGGTGTTATGGGAGAAATAATTTGTTACATCCCTAAAGTTAAGTTATTGCCTTGGTTTCTCACATACAAATCTTTCCTCTGAATGTACTGCGCTGTAGGGAAAGCGGATTGGCACAGTGACTTCCATAGGGTACGTTTTGCTATGCCCCATGCACTAGTGGGTTTCTGTTGTATGCCTCAGCTCTTGTAGTGGGGTCTGCGGAGAACAACTAGTATGACAAAACCAGTAACACTCCATGCTTCAGGAAGAAATTAAGACTTTGAGATCAACAGAGGAGACCTCCCCGCTGCAGAATAAGGGCTAGAATTTTTTGCCTTACAGACCTGTAATCACTGCCTAATGTAAACCCGTTGAGGTGCGATGTACTCCCACTTATTTCAAAAAGCTGGCCTCAGCCAGTGAGTAGTGTCAACAGAAGAGAAATGAAATCGCTGGATTGGGTTACTTCTGCTGGTAAAAAGGGATTTTTTTATCCCGTTTTTAGTATGTGTTCTATCCACGCTCAGTTAGGATACTGAGATAATATCAGCTGAAACAAATGGTGGAAGAGTGATTAAAAACCAACACCCCTCCCCTCTGAAACCTCAAACTGTAAGAAAAAACCTGCTGTTGAGTTGCCAATCTCTTGGAGATAGAAAGGTTCCACCCTACTGATGCAAGATGAAAACAGAAATCTAACTTACATAAATTATGGTGACTTCATCATTTAATTAAATCATTCATACGTAAGATGAGGTAGTTTTCTGAAGATTTATGTCCAGAAGCATGTTTTCTCTGGAGCCAAACCTTCATTTACCTGTGGGTTAGCAGCCATAATAGTGTAATTCCCATCATCATCCAGGGTGGAGGCTGCAGTATGCAGAGAGCAAGTTCCATCAGGTTCTCTTTGAATTCGGTAGTGATCACTTCGTTTAGAAATCTGCTTCCCATCTTTAAACCAATAAATCTGCAGGGAAAAAAAACAAGGCATGGCTGATAAGAGGTAGGTGCTCATTGTCATCATTTCTCAATTAATAGTGCTAACGAATCTTCACTGCTGAAAGCCTTTCTGGTAAGCGCTAAAAGAAAACCAGTTTGATCAACTAGTAAAAGTGCAGAACCACGCTCTATGAACCACTTCCACTGAACGACAAGTTACAGATCTGCAGTTGTTCAAAGAGAAGGATGGCAGCATGAACACCTGGGGAAGAAGTTTCCCAGTGCATAAGGGCCGTAGCCATCCCAAGGCCTCAACAAGCAGCTGAACATTTCAAGAACTGAAAAGAAATGTCATTAGAAAGAACAGTTCTATTTCAGAGAAGATTACTAATGTTAAATTTTTGTTTCACTTAAATCTGAAGAAGTTGCAAAGAGAAGTTAAGAACACCATTGCTCTCTTTTCAGAAAATAAAAACATCAACCAGTGTAATTCTAGGAATAATTAATTCAATGACGAATAAAATAGAACTAATGACCTCACTGTTGAAACACCAGCTTTGTCTCATATCTATTACGCTGACGAGACCAAAAAGCCAGAAGGGGATTCAGCCTCTGGCGCTGGCAATGAGCAGTTCTGTGTGCGCACGGGCCAGCTCAGTACGATTACATGACTGAAACCAACAGTGTCACCCCGATGTGACAGACATCAACAGAAGCGGACAGCTTTAGAAAGTCATAGGAACTACTTCAAAGCAAGCACAGAGATAGCCTTTAATAATTGCACGCCAACACCAGTGGAGTCCCAAGTTGTACAGAGCAGTTACATTATCTGTCAAACTGAGGTCTTTTCCATTACTTTTGATACATAATTTTATTCTCTGGCTGACCCAAGATCTACTTGCAATGAGCCAAAAAAATGATGTATGCAGAATAATATCTTACAGTAATCCATGAATTACACAAAAAATATGTATGTGTTTTTAATGCCTCAAACTTAAGGCAAAAAAAAAACCCCAACCCCAACAAATCAAGTTATTTGACCTAGCTTTGGTTTGGTTTTTTTTTCTCTATTTTTAAAATAACATAAAACCTCAAACTGGAATCTGCTGGAATCAAAATAAAAATGTGGTGTATGCATGAAAATACACACAGGAATATGTGAAAAATACTAACTAGGAAGGCTGTAGTCAGCTCCCCAAACCCATATTTAAGTAGAATGTTATTTAGTTGTAATTTCTGAAGTGTGTATTACGCCATAAGAAAACCTGAACATCAGTGAAGTTACTTGTGCAGGTACCTACACAATTTTTACGAGGTCAACTCATACAAAGTACAACAACTGTATTTGTCCTGGTCGCGTGACTGCTGGGACTATTTAGCAGAGGAAAACACACACCTTTTCCTCCATCCAATTTTTGAAGTGGGAATTTAGGTCTTATAGTGAGGAAAGGATGCCGGCTTTCCCGTACCAATGAAGTGACAAAGTAAAGCACAATTCCTGATAGAGTGTAATATGCCAAGTTCTTCATGTGCCAACATTTCAAAGCCCTAAATTCACTCACTTTGGTGGTGGTTGGGGGGGAGTTAAGGATATACATTTAAATTTCACAAAAAGACAATGGAGAATTTTTCCAAAGGAGTGAGTGGAAATTTCCCTTAAAATTAATTACCATGTATGGCTTTTATATTAACAAGCATCATGTGTAACTAGGAATGATTTCATTTCCTCAATAGCTGGTTATACTTGTTTCCCATTTTGTCTGTCAGCAGCCTTGCAGAGACTCTGTGGTGCTAACAAAAGATTTAGTCACGTCTTCTGATCTGCTGACAGAGCACTTACTGGAGATGCAAAAGATATTTGATCACTTATATACACAGGCTAATGGATGCTGGTAAGAACATAGCTGCAAAAAAATGAGTTTTAACTTGCATGCTTTACATTTGTCATAACGTTGCTTGGAAATCTACTGCATTTAGTAGTAATTATTTAATAACAACGCACTTATCAGAAACATCAGGAGACATGCCAGGAATTATTACATGGAAATGCATGCAAATATTAACTGAACCAGCGATCCAACAAATCATGCATATGTTGTCCAATACTTCTTTCCACTCAGTTTAAAAGCATTGGCATCACTGGGTTTTACTTATGAGCAGCAAATTATTAATATTACCTTTATCTGACATGGAGTTAAGAAGTAAAACACCACCACTGCTGGAGACAATGGCCCTTGCAGTTAAGTATTTTCTGTCTAGGATACCTTTTAGTAAATGTACCATTAAACTACGTAAGCACTGAACACTGCATCTGGATTGCTTTTATCTGCACCAGATTTTCAGAAACCAAAGCATAATGACGAGAAACACAATGGAATACACAGTACAAAAGAGTTTTTGATCTTGGGCAGCACAGGCATTTTTAATCACTAAGAATTATATTCAGCCATGGGAAGAGCGAGCAGTACCAGCTTTATGCAACATTTGTGTCTCAATTAACCTTTTGTGTGGCATCGTACTAATTCTGAAGGGAAATATCCCTTAAAACAAGTATTCCATATTCCCTCCTGTATCACCACAGGTTTGCATTTTAATGGGGGAATAGTTTTACATTACACTGAAGGCTATAACACAAAAGCAGACTCATATTTTAAAAGTCATATTCATGAAGACAGAATTTGCACATCAGTATTCAATTTACATGGCATGTTCAGGGGAAAAAATAATGAAGCCAATAATCCTGCTTAGAAAAATCCCTTGTAATGAACGCCAGATTTTAGAAACACTACAGTCCTTCCCAAAGCCATTCCTTGGCAAAGCTGACAGAACACTTAGAAGGGAGGAGCTTCAAGTTAGTAAATTATTTCCAGCTTTTCATTTGCCAAAGTAAAGAATTTATTCAGGGGCAGCACTTCCAGCTTCAACAAATGACAGCAGAAGGGCAGCCCTCAGCCATCAAGTCTTTCAAAATTGCTATCGTGGCATGCTCCAGCAGAGGAGGCCAAGATACACCCTTTGACATTTGCAAAGCCCAGCTAACAAGTAGCCATCCAACAAGACTGAAATTGGTTCCATCCCAAGCAACTTAACAAATTGCACAAAGCATCTGCAAGTGAATGGAATAAAGGGCTGTAGTCTCAGGTGCAAGAGCAAATCACTTTTTAATGTGCAGGCTTTGACGCTGCAGAAAACCAGAACATCGTATCTGAACCAGGGCGCGTTCACATCAGATATGCCTTTACAACTCTCTGCTTTAGGGGAGGTACTAACAATGTAAATTCTCGGCTGTGCAATCCCTAGCGCCAAAATAAGGTGAGGGAAACGAGACATCCTCTTTCATCTGTTTTAAATCAGATTAAGATGACTGTGAAACTACACCTTAATTGAAAACTGTGAAAATCAGGGAATGGCTCAGTTGACTAAGGCTGACTCATAATAGGCGATCCAGCAACTTAGTCATCAGCCTCAGGCAAGAAGACTGCCTCTCCAGCACTCTGCTCCTCTTGCACCAACAAACCCATCTGTCTTCACCCTTATTCAGCACAAGATTCTTCTGTATGGTCGGTCATCTCAAAAGTAAGGCTGGACATCAAAGGTTTGGTTTCAGTTGGACTGGGCTAATCTTCTCAGTGTGTGTCTTCAGTTTGAAGCAGCAGTGCTTTTTTTGATATTACTGATCAGCCCCACTTGCTTTGCAGTGGTTCACATCGTGTTGTGGTCTTGGAGCACAGAATTAGATTCCTTTCAGATGAAACTAAGCCAGAAAATGTGCTCCAAGAACACATCTAATGTGCTGCATCTGCTTCAGTTTGTGGGACGAGTTTAGAGCTAGTTTAGCTAGCTAGTAAAACCTCCTGAAATGTATGCAGGGATGGATATCTCA
>JAVSBS010007249.1:34198-47327 GCA_033124195.1 Coracias cyanogaster | reverse complement strand
ATATAGCTGCTTCTCCTGCTCTGCACTACTCTAGCCCTAGTTCTCTCTTGTTCTTTCTCTGCTACCTGACAAAGACCATTTTTCTTTTTACAGTTTGTGCAATATCATACACCCATGTAGAGTCATTCACATTTATCTCTGTTCAAAGTCCTAAATACCTGTAAAACTTACATTAGATGAGAGATTTGGATGTGGTTGCTACTGTGAAGATCTTATCTAAGAGATAAGGCATCTTTGATCTTGTCTAAGACGAAAAGAGCCCCTATCCACAAGAGGTCACTGTAAGAGCTGCAAGGACCTCATGGGGAAGATCCTGGTTTTGGGAAGGAAGTTGAAGAAGCTACTGCTGTTTGCCTGCTGCATAATGAGTCAGCTGGTTACCAAGCAAGTTCTGAAATGGTTGAACAGAACCTACCAAAAGAAAGCATTCTTCCAGACTAGTAATACCACGCAACTGGTACTTTTATATTTGCTAAAAGGAAATGCTTCCCAAGCCCAACCCTCCATCAGAATCTCATCATTAAAACCTCACCATCATGTCTCATCTTGCTGTTGGGGTATATGGCAGCTTATGGTATTTTACTACGCCTTCCTCTAAGTTTCAATAAAATTTAGTCTTGTTAAGGTGTGTGGATATAAACTCTGCAATGCTGAAGAATGCAGAGATACCACGTTGGCTCCTGAACCCAAAGCAACATATTTTTGCATTAGAATGTGCCTGAGCTAATTACTCATGTTAACCTGATGAGGTTGCTTTTGGCACTACCGAACCATCTCACATGGGGTTTTCTAGCATTCCCCTGTGTACTGTGGTACAGATGTACCATGAAGGTAACTCTGAAAATGACGGAAGTCTTACTTCTAGGTAAAATAATTGAGATGAAGTCTCAGGAGGGAGTAGCTAAGAGCCGGATTTTTGCCTAGCATAAAATCTTAATAATACCAGTTATGTCAAAGGAGATTTGACAGTTTATACCAGCGAGATGCCTGCCTTGTCAAGAGAGAATGTCTGCTGTTCCTGTAAGATGCCCACAGGGTCCAGAGGCTCACTGTAAGGTACCAATATAGAACTCTTCAGAGCATTTCTAGAAACATTTACCCTCTTTCCTTACCTTTGGCTTTGGATTTCCTGCCACTTTGCATGTAAATGTGACTGGCATTCCCTCAAAGATTTTGTAATGCTTCAGCTTTATCTCAAAATAGGGTGACATACTGTTATCAATAGGTTCATCTCCATGTTGCACCTCATCATCTGATTCTTCCACAGGAGATCTCTCCAGCCTGTATTCAATTTCACTGATCAATCTTTGCTCAAAGCTGGAGACTTTATACTCCTGTCAAACAAGAAAAGTACATGTTAATGTCCAGCTTCAACACATTGCTCAGCAAGATGTGTTCCTAATGTTTGGAGTTTTTAAAAAAAAAATTCTATTGATCTTTGACAATCCATTACGGTTTTACATATAAAAGGAAACCGTATTTTGTTGAAGAAAAACGCTATAATCTGTGCCTCCAATAACTTCCCTATGAAACAGTGAAGACATCTGGTATGAGGCAAAAATTGTATTTCATGTTATCTTAAGGTCCAATTTATAAGGGGAAGGAAAGTCATTGGTTGCTTTCTTTACATTTTTTTTAAAAGCCTATAAGAATAAAAGTATTCTGAAGCAGTTCATAAAGACAAAAGAAACACACTAATATTTCCTTGAGGGTACAGGCAGATTTAGGGTGGGTTTTGCTTCCAGATGGCCAGAAGACCATATGGTTCACATCTGCTGTTTGCATAGAACTGTACTGGAGGCTGCAACAGAAGGCTAAAATGATTTTGTTTAGAGTTGCCTATAAAAATGAGAGGAAAAAAAAGAAAGATAAAATAGCAGCACTGGCAGTCCATGATAGTTAGCTCTCTTTACTCCTGTTGCCATGGTACCCTTTGTCTGGCCAAAAGTATGACTTCTTCCTCAAAACCCAAATTTGTTATAAGAGTATTCAAGATACAGAAAGACGAGTGGAAGCTTTCATCCAGTGTAAAACATCAGTGCTTGTTTAAATTTGCTGTTCGAATACTGGGAAACATTACTGTGACATACAGAGTTACGGACTTTCTGGACCTCTTCACTCTACTTTGCAGTACACAAGCCCTGCTTTGAATCTGAGTGATAACAAAGGTACTGCCAGAAAGTCGGAAAGCTCAGAAGTGGAAAAAAACCCCCACAACTTCATGAGCCAATGCTCTTCTCAGTCAGCAGAAATCCAGGCACTCTTTCTAGTGACCTTTGGCCATTTTCGCTGACCTTAATTTTATTTAAGATAGATCATGTCTCATATGAAGCCTCCTTTCACATCTAAAGAACAGCTGATTTGGTTGCGAGGAAGTTAGTGCATGTTAATGTTATGGCAGAAAGATACTGGAGCACAACTTCACTGCGGTTGAGCTGCCTGCACTCAGACAATCAGGCTTATAGAACAACCTGAACGCCTTGAAGGGAGGGCAGCCCAAATCTCCCCAGTTATTAATGCTAGGTGACCTCTTGTTATTAACCAAGAACAGCAGAAGGGAAAGGGCAAAGATGACAGAGAAGAAAAACATCAATGGACAAAAAAAAAGACAGACAGAAAAAGGTGAAAATGTTAACCTTTTGAACATCCACAGGACTCACTACAGAAGCACCAACAGAGCGAGCTTCCTGCAAGGGTAGAAAAAAAGATCAAGAGACAGAAAGAAGACCAAAAGGCATCTATGACAGTTTCTCAGTTTTTATCAGAACATACTTTGTGTGATAACATAAGCAAATGAATGCTACACGTTTCTGAACAGCAGCTCTGGCATCAGAACAATGGAGAATGTGTACCTGGCCCTTCAAGCAGACTTGCTGTTGCATTTCTGGTCTGCATCCAAAAAATGCAGATTACACACGTACAGAGAAGATAGTAGATGTATTTTTCCCTTGAGAGGCTTAAAGGTCAGGACAGAATAGGATAAATGGAAGAGTTTAAAGCAGAGAACAGACATTTGACAACTCTCAACCTTATTCAGCATGGAAAAACTGAGCAACAGGCGTGTGATCCTCCAGTTTACTTCACCGATATGCAACACATGACTTCAGCAATCAAACCCATCCTATGTTGTGTATATTTACGATCTTACATAGGACTTTAGAAAAAATAATTACAGCCTGCAAAAAAAGAAAAACTGACTTTTTAAATTTTCCTATGAAACTGTAGAGTTCTGTGGCACCTGTATAGCAGGCTCTTCTTCTGGTTCCTGTATATTGAAGACGGTTGCAGCACTGTCTGCTCCCAGCAATCGACGAGCCATTTTCTCCTCGTACGTTAATCTCTGAATAAAAAATAAAAGGAGGGTGAGGAAGAGGGTAAAGAAGAAAGAAAAGCTCTTATTTCTCATTAAGAACTACAAGGTGGTTAGACAGTAAGCAATTCTTTAAGTAATGCTAATAAAAGAAAGCGGCAATATGTTTCTAACAGAAATTTTCTACCGCAGTTTGTAACGCATTTTTTTTGCATTACAAGTGGCTCTTCTGGCTTAAGCAACCCTTGCCCTGACCCTGCCATTTGTTTCCTCCCTCTTGCCAGGAACTTGGGCAGGAATGAGCAATAGGAACTGCTTAAATCAGCATGGCCATCAAAAAACTGCATGTCAAATCATCCCAGATCTTACCCCTAGTCACTCAATTTTTACATTAGAATCACATGGCAGAACACTCTGCCAAAAGTGCTAAGGAGATACTACACTACTTGGTTATTTTGTCAAAAAAATAACAGCTTTACACAAAAATATATTCTTTAAGTTTTTTTTTTGTTTCTATTTCTTCTTACTGTTTTGGAAATTAATGAGACAGCTTATAAAAGACACTCAGAAGGTAAAGCAAGTGTACAGTTCAACTACTTCATTGTTATTTTTCCTTCTACGGTCAATAACACATTTCAGGCAGTCAGACCCTGTCTTACAAATCAACATTGAAAAAAAAAAAAAACAGATGAATGAAAAGCAAACTCATTACATGGTGAAATGCCTCACTCAAAAGAAAAAATGAAGAAAGAATGGAAATTGTAAAACAGTATACCTACCTAATGTTTCCACTTAAAAAAAAAAAGCTCATTGAAATTAATTTTTTAAATGTCATACTGTAGCTAAACCAGTGGGCTGAAACTCATGAAAACTAGGTACGAACCTTCCTTGGTTACAAATTTCTAAGCAAGTCATAAACTTTTCTTTAATTTCTTTTGTGATCACTCCAAGTGCCCACAGCCATGATTATACAGAGTCACCCAAGACAGGAATCTGTAAGGCAAAACCCTCAAGGTAAGCACAAAGCTTACTTGGTTTGAGCTCCCACATCATCTGATTACAGATGGGTTTGGTTTTTTTTTTTCCCTCTGGGCCATGTGGGCTTTCTCAGGACATTCCATTCATTTGTCCAGGCCAGACACTTTCCAAAATAGGCATTGACAGTCATGCTCAGCCCACCTTATTTGAAAAAAAAAAAGGGAACTTACACACTATGAGAGTGATTCTGCTTAATTGCTACAGAAAACTGCCAAGCCCTGGGCAGTCGTTGGAGACAGGTAAGTACAGAAGCACTACTCACTCTGAACAATTTCCCTACTTTACTCCATGGATCTTATTAAGAACCAGAATCTGGCAGCTGTGGAGATCGTCTGACTCAACAGGCCCTCTTCAACTACAACACCATAGTCCGTATCTCAGACACAATAGCAAACACAGCAAACTTCTGAGCATGGTCCTGAGAAACCAGGACTAACTTTCAGTGACGCAAAGGTAACCCAAGGCATTCCGATGTTTTTTAAAAAAATTTCATTGACAAAACAAGTGTTGACAGTCTACTTTTTAAAAATCACCTTACTCTTAAAAGCAATTCCTGCTTCAAAGGTGTTTAAATCAATGCCTTAATAACTATAACAAAGTCTTAGGAGAGTTGCTTCTCATCAACTCTTAAGCAAAAAGAATTGGGTATTTTATCTTCTAGGCATATCTCAAAAAATAATGGAGAGCTTTGTGGCTATGCAATTCAATTGTTCAATATACTTGCCCATTTTACCTCATTTCTTGGCTCCCGAAACAGATAGTTAATTTTTGATCAAGCCTGTAAGTTAGTACAACCAGTTGTTTTTTATTTTGTTGGTCAAAGAAGTCCCTCAACTGCAGGATCTAAAGATACCTGATTCCAAATGGGTTTGTTTCTCATGATGAACTGCCTCATCTCCCTCTAGCGTGCACTTACTACCTATTCTTTAACCCCGTTGTCTGACAGCCGGGCAAAAGGTAGAATGAGCCCAGGCTGATCAAGAGCCATGCATATACTTACTGGCCAGCCACCCAGTGATGAACGGTCAAAAGCAAATGGCCTCTGAGGCTGAAAAAACCATTGAGGTACAGACTGTGCAGTTTCTTAGTTGAATTCATCATCTTCGAGACCTTCGTTGCTTTGTTAAGTCCAAGTAAAGTCACCCAACAGGAGAAGGAATAATAGGCCAAAATGTACGCTACCATTCCTTATGGAAATGCAGTTTGGGAAATGCAGTTTAAAATAATAAATACATAAAATATAAAAGTAGCCTACACACAATTATTTTCTCTGCCTTGTATCTGAGAAACCACCCCTGATCACAACTCCTGCTCCCCAGAGTGTTTTATGTTTTTTTACCGGTTGCCCGTTGTTCAAAAGGTCCTCCTTGAAGCGAAGTTTTCTTTCCAGATCCTGAATTACAGCATCTTTTGATCCTTGAATCTCTTCATCTGATGCTATCCTAGCAGTTCTGCCTGTTTTCTTGGGAAATCCCCTGTAAAACAATACGGGAAAATTAATGAGCTTTCCTGAAGTCATTGGTATTTAGAAATTTATCTGGAGTCACTGCTACTAGTTAAGAAAATGACTTTGTGTCTTTGAAATCAGAGGTCTGGCATCCTACTTACCATGCTATCCTCCTAACCCACATCACTGATTAAATGGTTAGTTTAAGGACAAAGTTGTAATTATGCTTTATTTGTGCATTAGTTAAAATAGGGCTCAGGACTGTGCAGCGGTGGCTGTAAATGATACACACTTAAAGAAGAAACTGATGAACAATCACAATAAAGCAAAGTGAGAAGAAACATGAAAGCGAAAGCATGACTAGATAAGTGGGGATGGAAGATAAACTAGGTTCCTATAAAGTACCAGAGGGATAAAGATCAGAAAGATGTTAAGACAAGGTAGTTTAATAATTAATTTCCTGTATTATTTATTAACTAACTCCTTGTTATGGCTTTGCAATATACAACACATAACTTCATGTTTATTCTTTGTATCTCTGTGAACAAACACCCGTAAGGCAACATGCAAGTGTTGTTTCTGAAAGAAGAGCCATTCATAGAGTCTGTTACACTGGTAAACAGAAAAATCACCCCAGTTTTCAGCAGCAGGGTTTCACAGTGGAATAGCAACCACTTGCATTTACCAGGCTACGCTATTCCTCATACCAGTCTGCAAGTTATGACTGTACTTTCAGGATGTCTTGCTCCCATTTTCTGGAATGGCACAGGATTCTTTTTTTCCCAGACTGTACTAATATTTAACACTTTTCAGTAATGTTACGATGGCTCTACTGCTGGCAGTGCCCAACAATGGTGGTTTCTACTGGACATCAGCTGTTCTTACACAGTTGTGAAGAAATCAACGTTGCTACCAGTATTTTAAACTTGTAGCACACTCCATTTCTCCAGTGAAGTCAAACGTTGTTTAAAACACCAATACTGATACTTTTTTTTTTTTTTTTTAACAAGGGCTCATCCCATTACACTGGGAACGACATGAAAAATATGGAATTGAATCAGATAACTTGACAAACTCACAGATGACAGAGATGGAAAAAAAAAAATTAGACTAGCATGTATGGGGTAAACTTTTTTCCAATATACAAGTTAATAGTTTATTTACCAGCACCAACATCTTAAACAAGAATCATACGGAGATAACAAATTTTCTTGTATAGTGTATAGTATTATGTTTCTATAACATGGCTAGAGAAGCTTCATTCTTCAGCAAGTGTTTTCAATGGTAATTTTTAGCATTAGTTAAAATGAAACAATCACATATGCAGTCCAAAGTAAAAAAAGGAATTAAGTGAAGAGATGGGGAAGACAATAATTGGAAACACTTCTGTCTAAATTCGTAGACATTTCATATTCTGTTACTGAAAGTAAGTTTAAAATGGGAAAATGGCAAAGTTCTTGTAAAGAGGAATGCATTTTCACATTAAATCACAGCAGAAGAAGAGTAGACATTTGCCTAATGTCACAAAGAGCCAGAGAACAACATCCCTCACCCTAGAAATATTCAGCCATTAGCTGGAGATCTTCTCAGTCACCAGGCAGAATAATTTGCTCAGTATTTGGCTGGGGGATCTCCTCAGTCACAAGTAACAAAGAAAATCTCCTCCACTGTTTTGGGGAAGAAGACAGGAAAACTATCCCATCTACAGGGAGACAAGAGAATGCTAAGAGGAAGGGTTAAGTTCTCTTCAAGAAAAGGATGCTTCAATAACTCAAGAAATTTGGGAACACTAAATATGAAGGAAGATAGGGAAGGAAAATGGATAGAAGAAGATGGGAAGAGGGGATCAGAAGGCAATGTCCCTCAGGAAGGCTGGGCTAACTGCTGGAAGGCTGGTGGGAAAGGTGGCATCTGTCTGTCTCCTCACAGTCTTTCCCTTCACCTTTCAGCCTTTTACCCCACGCAGCTCAGCACTGCCATGGAACTGAATTTTGGCACTTTTTAGATAAGGATATACAAATGAAAAAATCTGGCCAACTTCAAGGCAGCAAACTTCATATTTGGCTTCATCTTGAAGAAGCTCTGTGCTAGCTTTTAGTGGAGACATGCATCCTACCTTGAAAATTTCCAAGTGATCCATTAAGAATATACAGTTTTCATTTCACATTCTTACAAATTTCATACTTGAATGATAAAAGGAGTCTTAGCAGAAAAAGGCCTGCTTATGCTTAGCACTCATTAAGCTGTAAAGGTAAAATCACAGTTTACCCAAGAAAGTCACAACAGTGCATGAAAAGAAGGGGATGGGCCAAGTGCTCTGGAGTGGATTTCAAGTAACAAGCTAAAGTATTTTCTGAAGCATTATCAGTTACCTCTGAAAACAAAAACCCCTAAGCAAACATGCCCATTTTTAAAAGGAGAAGGAGTACCAAGAGAGTTACAGGTCAGTAAGTTCAATGCCCATACTACATGTAAGAAAACAATATTATGGTCTGTTTCAAAACAATGTAGGATAATAAGGAAGTGAAAATTTAGTCATATCAAACCTCGCATTTCTCCTTCTGTAAGACTGAAGGGCATGCGGATAGGTAAAAACAAGTAGCTTTGATACACTGCAGTCTGTGGCTTCTGAGTAAGCCTTCAGGAGCTGCAGTAAGTTCCCTAGTAAATCAGGGAAAGAGTCTGGCTGAAATTTCTAGTATATGGATGCATAACTGCCTGAAAAAGCTATTCAGAGAGTAGTTTCTACCAACGTGGAAGACTATAAACCAATGTGGTCTTTCAAAGGCCTTTGTATACTAAGTTCAGTACTTAGTATTTCAAGCTTAACGACTGGAATAGCGAAATAAAAAAGCATGTTTCTCAAATTGGCTGATGAGACTGAACTTGCAGATTTTGCAACTCGTTTATAGGTAACAATTGTAATTTACAAAAATTTTCATAATTAGTCTAGAGGTGGTCTAATGATTATGAAACTCGGGAAAAAATTTAAAAGCATGACAGCAATACAAATGAAAACTTAGCACTAAGGTACTAAGCATCTCTCAAGAATCTGTGATTAAATCTTGGACAATAACACCATTATCTCAAAAGGAAAAGAAATATAATTCTGGGACACATTAGCATACAACATGAAACTTCATTGCTTTCCTTTATTCCATTCTGTTTGAAAACTGAATCCAGTTTTACCACAGTGCTTCAAGAAAAATACAGCTAGCTGGGAAGTTTTAGAACAAGAAAACTGCCAGATGGTTTTAAAAGCATAGCTTTTGTGACCAGCTATGTCACACACACAAAAATATCTTATTCCTTTGTTTAGTCAGGAAATGAGGACAATGAAGAGGTGAATCAAACATAAAACATTAGCAAATAGCTGTCATTCAGTGATTCTCCATGTCCATTGAGGATGATAAGTAGACAACAGCTTGAAGAACAACAGGCCTAGTTTAGACAAAAATTATGTAGAACTCTCTCCACCCTCCAGCAGTGACAGTTAACAGTGACACTGGAACAAGTCATGCAGGGAAGCTAGGGAATTTTATTTAAGAGTAAGGTCTGCAAATACTTCAGCAATGTCCTGGGGATCCCTGGTAGCTTTTAACAGGAGAGGCAGATGCCCTAACAACCTTCCAGATGTCTGATTCTGTGCCAGAACATCCTGAGCTTTGCACAGTGGATGTAGAAGTGTCATCCAAGACCTGAACAAGGCAACTTGCCTGAAAAACAGATTCCCTTCCTTTTACTTATATTTACAAATAAGTATTTAAGCAAGGAAGTGGTCAGTTCAAAAACATAACTATAAAAATAAATATCATCAAAATTTCCTCAAATGTCTTTAGAAAACTTCTCTTTTTCTCTTTCAGGACTACTTTAAATCTGTACAAAAAAAAAGAAGAGGTGCATGAGGAAATGTAATTGTTCCTGCAGATGCTCTATTTCCACTCCCTCTTTAAAATCTCTTTCTTTCTCTGCATATATACACGTTACAATATGTATATAAATAAAGAAATATATGTATATATACATACATACCCCCCCACCAATTTAGCTCTTAAAACATACATTATTGAGATGAATTTCAAAATGGCTACAAGGCAACAGCAACAAATAGAAGGCCCTTGGTAAATTCACCCTCTGAAGAACAGACCCATTCAGCTTGAGAGATGGTTTACGTGTCAAGACAGCCTGGTAGCAAACTTTCTTCAGCTCTTTTGCAAATACTTTCACCATCCTTACATGCCCTTGTCTGGATATATTAAGTTCCTAAGATTTGTGTTTTCCCCAGTGACTCACAAGTTTTCATCTTTTCTCAGGGATAATATCAAACCAAACATTCTGCTAATTAATTTATGTATTTGTATATTCATTCTTTGCCTGATTCAATTTTCAGAGTATATCGTGAGTATTAAGGCAGCAGGAGATAGCTGGAGAAGGCATATTTCAAGATATTGACACCGTTAGTTTCAAGCACACAACCACCACAAACGTGAAAAGAAACGATCAACTTCTGAGGATCAGGCTCATATCTCACATAGATTTTAAGCACCTCTGAAACACGCTTCACTTAAGTCACTCAGGGCCTGAATACAGACATAGATAAAAGCACACAAGTCTGAATTCTTTTGGTCAGAAAGGGGGCAACGAAACTGCCAAAACCCAGTCATCTTAATTCATACATTTTTGACAGCAAAGATTTTTGCAACCTTGGCTTGGCTCTCCTTAGTTTTGAATATTTGCCCTAGCATTTGTTCAGAAAGAAGGCCAAACCAGCAGTACTTTTCATGTTTTAATTACACACAGTGCACGCTGGATACAATTCCCTCTTTTCCTATGTACCTTTTACAGTGTAAACAAGGGCAACAGGCTGGCTGTTGTTATCCTTCCAAGAACAAATTCCTGTTTGCAGCCAATATGGCTCAGTTTCATAGAAATCCAAATCAATTCTCTGGTACTGAGGTAATGAACAGTAACTTGATTTTTTCTTTAAAACTAAAGCCTTCCAAAAACACAGCTCATTCCTGCCCACTTACTACATTTTTCACTTACTGTAAGAACAAAGTTACGACAAGCACTGTAACAGGGCACAAACTTTGAAGCTGCAGCTGCATATTAAAATCATTTTAGTCTGATCTTGTCATACATGCTGTGGAGACCAGGAGTCAGATCTTTTCATTAATGTAACGTTACATGCATTTGAATTAAGGGAATGCCTGAGGCACAGATCTGACTAAGGATGACTTGCAATAAATGAAACAAAGGTAACAAAAGTTCAACTATTTCTACCACCCAAGAATAAAGTTATGAAACTGTAGTTGAAAAAAAAGTCATGCCTCTGCATTGGATAGGACCAGGATTTACATGAATAACATATTTCTGAGCAAGTCTGATCCTTCTTAATGATTAGATAACACAGAAACAACTCACCTACGAACTGCATGCCTGCCACCAATGACTTCTTTTTCTACGGCTTATCTTTAAAAATATATTTTTACAGATTAAAAGAAGAATTAGTACTTCTTCATTCTCTTGTCCAGTTCCTTCCCCACCTGAGCAAGTTATCCCTCTGCCTTATGCTGCACAGGTTACCATAGATACATAAGTGCCATTTGTTTTTCAAAAGAAGTCCACATATTTCAATACCAATTTAAAAAATACCACCTATTTGTAACCAGTAATCTTCTCTGCATTTCTGATTGTTGTCAGTATTATGCTAGAACTGATGATCAAGAAGAAATCACTAAAGCACTAACTGTTCCTGACTGTAGAAAAGACTGGCACAGACCTCATTGTCCTGAAATCCTGAGAACAGGTAACTGCCAGAAGCATGTGAAGAAAAACCTACATTGAACTGAGAAAATGTAATATATCCAAAATACTAACCTCTACTCCAGTTGATGAAATGCTACTGGTTAAGGTCTCCACAACTATCAAGCACTGCACCCAGCTTTTTCATTCACAGACATTTCTGCAGTATTCAGATGTGCTTAAATTAAGCAAGTCATAAAATTAAATCCTCTGAAGAAAAAAATCTGTGGAGGAAACAAGCTAAAAAGCAATGCTGCAAACAGCCTCTCCTGCTTTTCAACAGAGAGGTCCATGTACCAGTTCTCTTAGTTAAGCTCACTTGTCATTTTACAACATCTTAAGCATCTGGAAATACCATTTAGAAGAAGAACAGGATACAGCAGGTCAATTATTTTGGCTACTGTCTCTGTGTCTCCATGTTAAATCCCTGATCTCTACTTTTGAGCAACTTTATTTGATTAGAGCTGGGGCACAGCCTGGATTTCAAAGTTCAAGTGGAACAAACATGGATTCATCATATTTCAAAAGAGCTGATACGGGTATGTATTAGAGTCTCCTCCTCTTGGCACTTTCAAAACACGCCTGGACACGCTCCTGTGTAACCTGCCCTAGGTGAACCTGCTTTAGCAGAGGGGTTGGACTAGATGATCTCCAGAGGTCCCTTCCAACCCCTACCATTTTGTGATTCTGTATTTTATGATAATCCTCTGCATGAACATAATTAAAAGCCGTTACGTTGTGCAAACACAGAGCCCCCAATATGAGCTGTCTCTTAGCACAATCAACAAGAAGTGACCTGAAACCACAGATAAGCCACTCAAGTGTTGGTCTAACAGAGACAAGTAGTATCCAAGCCATGGGGAAAGGAGGTATACAACACAGTAAATCAAGAAACTTTAAACAGAAATGGTCTAATGGACACGAGCAATAGCTTAAGAAAATTGGGGGTTAGGAATGTATGCACATGCTAATATTTGCTGGAATTTTTCCAGTTACAGATATTTTTCCAGTTCAGATATGCTTCCCTGAGATCCAAGGATAACTCCAGATATGACTAAATCAGTAGCGTACAGAGATGAGGTGAGCTCCCTCAGAAGCAAGAAAACACCCTGACCTTTCTCCTCAGTTTGATGTTGGAATACTTAATCAAGATACTTCCTCCTACATATCACTATTTTCACATCAATTATAGTGTAGGTAACCTCAATTTTTTACAGTTGTGGCAGACATAACTTACAGAAATGGAAAAAGCAAGTGTCTAGTCTAGATAGGACAGCAATACAGTTTACTCCAGAATGAAACCTGGTGTTTGCACTGGGAGACTGTTGAAAGCTGTAAGATAAAAAGATGCAGCTTTTCCTCAGAGTCGTCACCATCATTGCTGAGTCAAGGAACATAAGAGTAAACAAAACAAATATTTGCTTCAGTGTTACTTGAAATAGAATTCAACAGACAAGTCACAGCACACAGCTGCAAGAACAGACCAGCAGCTCTGATTCAAAGAGGGGAAAAAAGTGCAGATCTCTCTC
>JAVSBS010007249.1:5304-17134 GCA_033124195.1 Coracias cyanogaster | reverse complement strand
AAGGACACATCTGCATTTGTGCTTTAGCTTGGATCAGAAACGTGCTTTTGAAGCAAATCTCCAACTGTCCCCTTTTGCTTGTTCTCCAGTTCACATTCCGGAGAAGCCTCTCAAGAACAAAAACTGATTCCTTGTCAGGTGAAACAAATGTCACAAACTCCAGCCACTAATGGGCTTTGGTCCATGTGAGCAGCCTAGAACTAGTCCAAAGTGAAAAAACAAAATCCCAAACTCGGTGTCTCTGGCATGTGTAGCATAGCTATCATGCCCTCAGAATGATTTTTCACTCTACAAAGCCACTCTTGTTTCTCTGTACTACTTGCTAACATAGGCTCTACATATGGAGAGACATACATATTAAGCATGAGGTGCCTAGATAAATCATACAATCTGGAAGGCTTTTAAAAATAAGTGTGTATACCACAAGAGATTCTGGCTTTATATTTTGTGAAGTTTCAATTTCTGGGAAGTTAAATACTTATCTTGCTAAACAAATACCCTGAAAATTAATCTCTTCACTCAATTTATAGGGTTTCTTGAAAAATTAAGTGTATCCATTATTTTGGTTACTCATGCACCTTCTTAGCCTGGAGCTGGACACCCTTGGAGAAAGAATATTGGCCTAGAAACAGCACTCTTCTGATTTGAGGGTCCCAAGTTATATTTCCCTATTTTATTTATTAAGATTAGATTTATGTTACAATGAACATTCAAGAATGGATGACAAGAACAGTGGTTTATCTATTCCTACAGTGAAAGTAAATTGAGTTTACCTTGACCAACAGCAGTTTATGTTTTGTCCTTAGTGAAAAAAGGTTTTACATTGGTTAGTAGTGTGCACAATATATAAAAATAGTTTCCTTAACATAACCAGAGTACTTAGAACATATTTAGAAAATACTGGTAAATCACTGTTAGTAAACTGAAATAATAATAAGAAAATATGAAATAATAATTAAAAAAATGATTGGTGCTTGTTTCCATTATTATAAGTAGTAATAAGATGTAAAAGCAGCAACACACATCTTTCATGCTGAAGTCAACACTAACTGTATTGTAAAACCTCCTCCTCAAGTATCATAACAACTTAAGACTCCAAGCTATCCTTTACCCCACAAATTGTTGAGATAAGATTTTTCTTTTTTCTATCAGGCTGTGGTTTAATAAACAACCTATAGCTCCATATTGAAAAGGTAATTTTGGACTCATAGGTTACTTCGAAGGCAAAGGGATTTTGACAATACCAAAATTGGTAGCACTACAGTCAGCATCAATGTGGACCATATGGTTCTTCCTGTATGAACCATGAGATTCCACATGATCCTCTGATCCTCTCAACAATACTCAGATCATAGTATAATGCTGGCCTGTCTTCAATTTTTCTTCTCACTGACATCCCTTTCTCTGTCTCTTCTCTCATCTGTCTCTTCTGTCTTTTCATCTGTCTCCCTTCCTCTTCCCTTGGGCTATCATCACCCTCTGTGAGCTGCAGAAGTGCTACCTAGGATGTATGATACCAAAATGCATTACTTCACCTTCTACCTCACTTCATATGCCAGCTTCTCTAGAAAAGCATGCTTCACTCTTTGGAAAACACTGGTCTAATATACCCTTGTCTACTACAATTTTCAACTGCCCTAGAAAGGATAGTTACTCTAGATGTTAGGACCTGCATGACCCCTGTGTCTCTGGGCCAGTTTACTAAAGTTACCCTGCAGTCACAAATAAAACTTACACAGTACATTGATCTTGTTTCTCAACTGAAGGATCGATCCCTCTATTCCCTTTCTGTTTCAGGGAGAAAACAAACACAGCAGTGAACAGAAGTGTTACACAATAGCAAAAGCATTTGGATTATTTGAGGTCAGCTAATTGATTAAACAATTCATATGAAATACGATTATCATTTTTGGAAGAAGAAGGAATGATTAAATGAAAGTTAAAAAGCGAGGGACACCAGAGAGCGTTTTAAAATATTGTCGTTTTTGTCAGAGGGCAAAATGAGGCAAAGACATTTAAGTTCTTTGACTAGTTGTGCCATATATCAGGGAAAGCAAGCACCCAGATTTGCAGAAAGACTGAGCTGCTCAGTATTTTTGTTTGGAGGAAAATAAATTTGTTCCCCTATAGTCATCCTTTTTTCCATGCCAAGACTCTAATGAGCCCATGCACTTAAGACTTACCACATGAATTACATTCTCACGCCCTAAAGGCAATGTTGTCTGAAGCTGTCCATTTTTTGGTTATTTAATAAACCTTCAGAGACTGCGATTTTCCAAATGGATTTCAGGACTTCAATATTAAAGTTACTTATATAATAACTAATCCACCAGGCCTTAGTTTCAAAAATGGGGAAATAAACTTTGCTAAGCAAGAATTGATAGCACATAATTCTTGCTGTACACTGTCCAGGCAATACTTCACAGATTAGTTATGTCTGACCTTCTACACTAGGTACAACTTCTGTCCTCAAGAGCTTAATACCAGAAATGGCATCTCATGATCCAAGGTTTTTTGGTTTAAATTTGTCTTATGTTTAAAATCTGATATTTGAAATTAAGAGGAATTTGTAAGGCAAAAGGCCCAGCTTGATTAACATACTTCATAATTGCAGGAAATGTTTTTCGACCCTTAGTTGACTCTAACTTTTTTCTCATGATTTTTTAGCAGCATGATCTACTTCCGTAATGAATCATTCAGAATGAATGAGAAAAGATCTGTATACTTGGAAATAGCAATAGACTCTTGCAATCATTTTGAAATCCTCTATATATTAAATAGCTTTGTATTTTCAAAACAAACTCCAGAAGTGTAAAACAATGATACTTGATTTGTGATAGGCGTAAAAGATCCTTTGCCTTTTTTGTCTGGCCTTGCAGCACTTCAGTTTGCTGTCATGTTGCTCTAATTCTTCTGGTCAAAAGGAGACACATAGCAAAATGTTCTCATCATCTTGTCTTTGGCATCTCACTTACATGAGTAGCAGTACAGCCTCCTAGACAGTCAGTGAAACCTCCAGAGTGCAGTTCAGAGTGTGTAAATTAGAGGCTATATGTCAGAATGTATGAAGACTCTCTTAAAGAAACATCTTTAGAAGTCATCCCAACAAAGCTTCAAAATGAAAGCAATGACTCAGATTTTAGTAGAAAACACATAAAATGTTCAACACATCCTCAGTAATGCAGATAAAAATAACACCACCCAAACTTCTTTCCCCTGCCCACCACTTAGTAGCTCATGAGTCAACTTGCAGATCTCATAATATACCTTTGTTTCACAATATACATTGTTTCACAGTCACGCTAGACTTAACATTGGATTTCTTAATTTAAAAGTACCAATTTTTTTTCCATATGCATTACGTAGTTCATTAGTATGACAGCTCTTATTTATCAGCAGCTAACTAATGCACTCAGCTACTCTTGAGGGGGAATAGTCTTTTAGGCAGACTAATTATCAGGGAGGACCCATAGTTCCAACACCACCACACCCAGCGAGGGTCACCATGTAGGAGTAAAATTAATAGAAGAGGTCAAATGGTTTAACAGCATTATGAAGTAACATTGTTAGAGTCAGGAAGAAATCTTGTGATTATTTATCAACACAATCAGCTGTAGAACAAAGAGTTGAATATAAACCAAGCAAAAAAAGTTTACTCATTAAAAAGAGGACTCATTAAAAAGTAGTTCTAAGGGAAATTCAGAGAAGATAATCAACAAAAGATATGCCAGACTGATTGTAAACACCACAAAATACCCCACAGTATTGCGCTATATGCCGTATGAAGATGGCTGTAAGTTTTTCAGACCAGAAGATCAGATTGGAATGCGTATGGCAAGACTCATCGTAGTCACATAGGTTGAATGTGAAGACATCCGCATTGCTAAGACTAAAAAGACTCAGATCAATGTAGACCTCCTTGTACTTTGTGTTCTTTAAACAATCAGCAAAATAGTTAATTTAAAATGTTATCTAACGCTTTTCAGAACAGAAATACATATGTTGCAAGTATAAATGCTGAAAGACACCCTAGAGTCTTTCTATGCACCAGGAGCAAATCTGGTATTACTTTTCCCAAGTTCAACCTGTTTTATTTCAATAAGGTGCCCTCAAATCTTTTTATAATTATTTCCATTGCATATAAACATAATCTCCTGGTATTAGTAAATTAGCCTGGCTAAATATAGCAAGGAGAGCTAGTGTTTTATGGGGAATTTTCTTTGGTATGCAGCTAACATAAATAAAAAGACTGGAGAGAAGTTGGCAGTGTTCCACTGACATTACATCACTTTTCCTTAATAGGAAACCTCTCTGCAACTTAGCATCGTGCTTTAAACACTCAGAAGTGTCCACAAAGTCTTTGGTGAGGATCATCATATAAGGCCAGTAGTTAACTGCAAAAGGCTAGAATGTAGAGCTGGAGCTCCGGGTGCAACACTGAAAAGAGGATCTCTGATGAAAACCACCTTTAAATTGTCACCAATTGCAAAGCAGGGGAGTTGCATAATCTCTTAACAAAAGATACGTGTGAGATGTACATAATTCCTGTAAAAAGCAAGGAATGAAGTTTTAATTCCTATGACTTTACTTCACTAGACCCAGAATTTCCTCTAGAAACCTCAGAAAGTGACACACTAAAACAAGAGGCTGCCTAATCCAGTGGTCAAAGGCAAGATAAAGACACAAACATCTACCATAGTTTTATTTGCTGCTTACTCCTTGTGAGCCTGGAAAAGACAAACCCTCTATTTTATGGTACCATCAGTGCTGTCCCTCATCTCTCATATGACATTATTTTGAAAAAATTGGTTAATTATTGTAAAATATTTTTATGATTTTCATTTACTAAGAGCCAGATGTTGTCAACCATATACACTCAGCTTTTCACCAAACAATAGGACTCCCTGATTACACACAATAAAAATAAATTAAACATGCAGCAAAAGTCAGTGGATGTACAAGGTTTTTCTGAGAAAAAGATAGTCCTTGTACTCAATTTTTTGTATCCGTTACTGAGATTACTAGACTTTATTGTTTGTGTCATATATTGAGAGACGAAAAGTAATCAACGTAGTACATGAAGAATAAAAGTGCCCAGCGAAATTTATGTTCATGCTGTAACTAATGTAAACATGAATTCCAGTTATTGTATTTCAAATGTGCATTTGCTGAGCAATAATCCAACTCCTGCTTCATGTCTGCATGCAGTATTTGCTGGCATGGAATTTTATTGAGAGCATAATTTATTTAGGCACTGTCACACACACACATAAACACAAAAATGTATTTACCACAGTACAAAAAGTCAGGGTAGGTCATTTTGTACTCTGCTTTTTCCAAAAAAGCTTAAGAAGAGTTCATTGAGTTGCTCCTACTGCTTTTTAGTTGCAGCTGCACAGCACACAATCTTTGAAAATTTACAGTAAATGTTGCCATGTTTACATCAGGCTCTCAGGAAAGCAAATGCTAACCAAGCAAAGGTATGTAGCAAATAAATGTAATGAATAACACTGTGAATGCTGCAAGAGTTTAGGACTTTACAACAGAAGGGGTAAGTGAATTAAAAGTGGAAAGTAACCCTAGAATTGGGTGGATGAGTGTTTTTGTTTGTTGGTTGTTTTTTTTGTGGTTTTGTTTTGGGGTTTGTTTTGCTTTATTTTAAACTTGGATCTGTTCACCGCTTCAGATTAAAAAGCAGCCACCCAGAGGGTTCTGCTGGTGCAACACGTATGTGGTGCTTGTCCAGAAACAGCCACCTAAAAGCCAGACCTCCCATTGCTCACGCTGCCAGTAAGGAAGTCTCTTCCCAGTCAGGGTTTGTAAAGCCATACCTTGACCTTATAATCATGAAAGATAAGAAAGAACTTCTATATCTGCTTTATTTCTGAAGGGCAGTGTCTGAACAAGATCTTTGTGTTTTAATTAACATAGACATTTTTAATTCAACTGCCTTAAAATTAATGAAGTCTTTAATGGAAGTAAAGCCAAAGTTTAGGTTAAAACAGAGAAAAGTTATTTTAAACTGGTTAGTGTTCATAACAAATAATTAGAGTAAATCTCACCTCCATTGCTGGAACTATCTGAATATTTCAAATAGAGGGTATTTATGCAACATTAACATACTTCTCACCAAGTGCACATTTCACTAAAAATGAAGACGTGCAGCTTAAGACATGATTGACTGAATGACAAAGGTATAAATAACAATATTCACGGGACTAGTTTCATCTTCGTGTACTTTCGTTGGTTATATACTACATAATTAGGTTTTAGCTGTTCTAAAGCCATACACAGAATTATTAGCATCAGCCAATGCTCATTTTCTAAAATATCATTTTAGTAGTGGTTTCAATTAGTGCCTAGTCTTCAGAAAAGGTCAGGGAAAGTAGAGGAATTAAGTTAGACACAAAACACAATTTAAAAGAATATAGCAGCTAACATTAATCAAACCTTAGTTCTAGATAAAACTTCAGCAAAACCTGCTGATTGGATGACAGTTCCTGCTAAATAAGTTGTTATAATTCTCTGATCAAAGTTTCAACCATTGTACTGTGCTGCTCTGTCATTTTGGAAACAGAGAAAACATCTGCTAAAATGAACTGTAATGGAAAAAATTCAACTGCAAGTCTCTCACTCCTCCATCCTAGCACTATTATTATGCAAGTTAGCCTACTATATATAGCAGCCACAAGAGGAACTGATATGCTAGTTAGGCAAGTATGTGTTGGATGTATCGTTTTTTTGCTTTATCACAGTAAAAACAAAGCTGCAACAGCTTTCCAAACTTGTGTAAATGAATTCAGGAATTCAAACAAGTAGCCTGTGTGTTCAGGCACAGAGACATTCCATTGAAACTAATGGGAGCAACCATAATTAGTAGCTCTGAAAGTCATGCAACTTTTGTATGAATTTAACTTAATTTAAACACATTTGAAAACTTACATTTAAAAATTCCTCCATGTATTACAATAATTTGTTTAAAATTTTAATTTGTGCTTTAGGTGTAACTTTTAAAGGTGAATAAAGGATCTCAGTAATTTGCCTTTACTTAAATACTTGGAGATCCCAAGGTTTCATACCCAGGTCCCCAGTTACGTTCAATCAGTAGCGACAGAAATGGAAAATACCTGATTAGCATTTGGTAGTATGATTGAAGTGAGTCAATCTCCACTCTCTTCCCAGAAAAGCTGCCATAACATCTAAATATACTACCTTTCATGTCAACCTTTATTGGCAGATTTAAGCAATGAAAAGAGAATTTTCTCTTTCATGCCTGGAAGAAGTTCCTATACATTAAAGAGTATGGGAAATCTTTTGTGGATGTTAGCTTACTGCCCCTGCTGTCACACTGGAGTCTTTTCCAAGTTTTAATCAAATATTCAGACCACAGGGAACACTTATCATGGCATACAAATCCAGGTAATTTAAATAACAGTGATAAATGACATCATCTGCTTCAAAAATTGGAGTAGAAAAACTATTAAAGGGTATGGTGGAATTTTCAGGAGAACTTACTTTGCTAAATGACCATGTAAAAGGCAATAATATCCAACTTACAAAGACCCATGCATGCTAATAGTAATTAAAATTTCAGGTTCTACTGGCACTATGCTAGCATCTTTTATGTTTTACACTGTCTAAACTTGCTTTTTTACTGCTACTCCAGTACCAAGAACCGTAGAGAAATGAATAATTTTAGATCAAAATATGAATTTTGCTTTGTAAAACTACCATAAGACTGCATGTGAAAATAAACTAAATCTTGAGAGAACTCACACAATGAAGCCTCCAAAGAAATGGTACCACCATCAGGTGAATACTAGTTTAAAACTTCTAGCAATGCTATAGAAATCAGAAGGTATCTCCTTCAATACCAGCCAACTATCCCTTAGTTAACTGTGGCTTAACAACTACTCGCACTAATTTTCTGCACTAGTTTTAGCCTACAGTACTGCAGTTCAGAAATGTTGCTTGTCCCTCTGTTTTGGACTAGGAAACTGGAGATGAAGGAATCAGTTGGGCTGGTCTATTGGCAGAATTATACCAGAATAGATACTCCTCCCACAATAGGTACTCCAAACTACTCATGTGTACACACTTATTCTGGAACAGAAACAGCCAAATTAAGAGCTAATGAGGTATAACTAATTAAACTTGCCACTTCACAGAGACTTCTATAACTTCGTGTTATTCCCAGTCATAGCCTGACTTGACATAGCCTGAGCATCATGTACAACACTATTATTTCTGACTGCAAACAATAGCCTTCTGTTTTTAGGCCAGTGTGTAAATTCATCAACAACAGTAAATGTAATCCTACTTGTACTGGCGAACAAAAAATCCAAACATGCCACAGATAAACCTCAAAAGTTAGCACCTCAATAGGAATTTTATTAGAAAGGCCTATTAAAAAAACACTGGACAATGCATACTATTATCACGGGAAAATTGTTAATATTTTCTGAAAAAGGGCACTGAAATGGTTCCATTAAACCAAAAGCATGACAGTTTAGTTTAAACACATGCCCTTTTCCCCACAATATGCCAATCTGCAAATCAATGTCCAGTATGACAGGAATCTATACAGTGCAAGACCTGGTAACAGATAACAAGAATATTAGGCACAGTCAGCAATTTACAGGACAACCAATTAATTTAGACCTGAATGTACACATCCAAGAGCATCCAAGGAAAACTCTGAAACATTGAACTGCTTCTCAGACCAATTAGGCAAAGACATTTTTCGTACATCCCACATCATCCAAAAAGCCCTTTCACCACCTCTTTCCTGTACCCCATGCATCATGCTGCAGTAACCTCTCCCAACTATGAAAGCTTACATTATTCTACAAACTTCGCCAGTGGTCAGTGGTTTTAGCAAACCCTAAATTGTTGAAAACAAAGGGTAATTAATTCAGGAACTAGTCATATTGGTAGCTTCCTTCCTTTTTAAGTGGCTCGTGACAAAAACACTTTTGATTTTATGCAAAACAGTGGACAACCTATACCAAAACTCTTGAGGAATCTGAGGTAATTAGATAGAGGAAGCATTTGAGAATAATCTCAACAACCAACCACAAAGATTAACATCAGTAACTCAGAAAGCTTGACAGCAGAGTCTTCCTCTATCACAAAGATCATCAATGATGACAGAGATACAATTTCCCCAACTGAAAAGCACATTAAATATTATTTGAATATTGCTTTGTGAAGAATTTAATCTCTTGGACAAGCTGCTTCTGTCTTGTACCACTCTTTACATGAGGCCCTGACATTTTTTAAACATTTCCATTAATTAAAAAGGTACTATTCACAAGCTTTACAAATGTCTCCCAAACATCCCAGTTTCACTCTAATCACTCAGGCTTCTACTGCTCTGCATAACCAACTTTGCTCTGCCAGTACTGGACATTCTGGCAGACATACCAAAGCTTTCTGGAAAAAGGGAGAATACTTCACAAAAATATGAGGCATCTCAGAGCTTTGTATGTTCATACAAATACACTCAACCCTCTGAAACTTTCATCTACTACAGATCAGCTTCCTGGTTAAATGCATTCCGATTCTATTCTGCCCTGCTCTTTATCAATGAGCAGTTACTTCAAATATTAGCATTGCAAACAGTTCCTCTAATTCAGTACAAGCATTCACTCAGTAAACAGGACCCATCTTTTGCATTTGTAGGGATTAATGCTTAAAGCACAAACATCTATCATCTTAATCCAAAAAAGGACATAATATGAGCACTACTTTCAGTTGCAAACCAATAATTAGCCTCAGTGGCCAATGGAGCTCTTTTGTACTCCATTATAATTAATTGCCCCTAGGTCACTCCTCTTTTCTTGTTACAATCAACCACCAAAAAAGTCCAAAGTTTGTACCTAACAGGAATGTTAACTTCACAAAGTTACACAAGTACACAAAACAGCCTTCAAAGAGCATTCAAAGTGAGGATGAAATAGCCTTGCCTGGCAGTTTGTAGGAGGAGCAGACTGCAGTCAGAAGAGGATGAAACCAGAAGTACTTTTATTGCCTTTTAGTTAGACAACATGCTAAATCTAGCATGAAAGATATCAATACTTTTTCTGAACCAAACAGAGAGCCATGGGCATGGATAATAATCAGATTCTTGTAAGAAGAGTAGGAATTGCTCACTTCATCTCAAGGCGTGCATGGCAAAAACCCCTGAAACTCATTTATAATTGTAACATTCGCGCTCATATGTTATTGCCCTGATTTATTACTGCAGTCTGTAGCAAACAGAACATCCACTATTTATGTGTGTGCTTCTGGGGTCTACATTTCTTGATAATTCCGTGAACCTCCAGAATCCCTGGGATAGTTGGTTTGTGATAAGAAAACGTCCAGCGAGGTATCATAGATCAGCTGGAAATGCCAAAGCTTAGACAGGCAGTTGCAAAACCCTGGCCCTTTAAAATGTCAGCTCATGCTCCAGACAGAATTGCTTCTCTCCTTAAAAGATTTCTTAGAGCTGAAATTGGGTCCTTGATCTTGGGCTAACTGTGATGCATGTGGTTGGTGCTCTGCTTCACCATCCTGGGAATGGTTCCACTAGACACTCATCCACGTACCACATGACCCATCTTTGACATCAACACTAGATCACAGCAATATTTTCCACCTAGGGCTGCAGAGAAGGCTCATGTGTAGCTTGCAGCTAGTTGCTGACAGAAGCCATACCACTGGTGGAAAAGCAAGGGAAATATGGCAGAGATCCTGATTTCTGAGCCTTCTGCTTGTTTTTCTGGGTATTTCATATGATTCAAACAAATGTCCTTATTCATAATAATTGGCTCTTTATACCTGTCCATTAGCATGACCACTAAATTTTTAAGGGATGGGGGTCACAGGAATCTCAAGTTTTAGAATCAGTGTATAATTTTTATTTCTAAAAATCTCAGAAACACTTTAAGACACTATTTTATGGGCCAAAGTCAACCATAGAACTAACCTCAGAGTCAGCAGCTGAAAGTTCATTCTTTGTTTGTGAAAATGTTGACATATCATTTTGGTTTTATGCTAACAGGCACTCTTTTTTTCTCTCCATTGATGTGTGCAAATACACATGCAACACTCATCTAATTTAGTTGCAATATATGAAAGCAGTTTCTAATCTTGGCTTTTTTTTCCTGAAAGCTCTGTGTCCTATGAGTACAAATGTTCCTGAAATACCACTGATGATAATGTTTTTCTTACTTTTTTAAAAAAGAAAGAAGTTCAGAGACTATTTTAATACAAAGCAGATAATGGAAGCAATCATTTTCCAGAAATTCCTGATGAACAACTTAAAAAAATGTTAAACAGTTAATAACCTCAAAATCTCTAGTAGAAACTCCAAAAGCCACTAAAGATAAAAGAATGGAAACCACATGTAACATCCCAGAGACTCATAAGACAACATAATGTACTTTCAATATCGTTTGAACTTCCGTAGTCTCACTTTATAAATTGGATTTCATATGTCTGCAGAAACTGATAGAAGAGGTGGCTCTCATCTTTACGTTACATACAGATCTCCAGACTTATAAAGATAGAAAAACTATGAAGATTTATAGGAAACCAAGACTTTCTCCCAAGAACATAGCCAAGCAGTATGGCAAACTATTTACCACCTGAAAAAAATAGGCAACAAAGGTTATATGTGAAAGCATACACACGTGATTTGGCTAAGACATTGAATGTACGCATGTGAGAATTATCATGGTTATATGAAAATTTTCAGGTAGCTTTAGAAATAGAAAAATAATAGAAATAATAAAAATAATAGAAAAAGAATCCCTAAAAGAAGGAAGCAGCTAAAGTCACAGCA
>JAVSBS010007248.1:34888-106151 GCA_033124195.1 Coracias cyanogaster | reverse complement strand
CAGATGTAAAAAATTTGGCAGTGTTTATGGATTCAACGTTTTTCTTGACATATGGCATATATTAATTTTATCCTTCAAGATTTATTTTTTATTTAGAAAAAGTTTATTTCAGTTATTCAAAGCTTATTATAAATGTTAAAATGAAACTATTATGAAATCTCTGCTTTGATTCATTGTGCTGATGTCCTAATAATGTTTAAACGTACTAATAATTGAGGCAAAAATACTATTAACAAATTCTACTTCTTGACAATGAAGCGTTAGATTTTTTTTTTTTGTAAACTAAGCCAATTACAACTTGGTATTTAGAAATCCCAGTCCCCACAGCCTCAGAGCAGAATCTCAGTTTTACTGGGTTGGAAGAAGTTGTTGGTCTGTGTTTCCCGTGTCAGAATTTCCTTCAATTCAGTATATGAAAATGGCCTTGTCGCAGTGGAGGACTTGAACAACCTCCTGTGATTATACCGCATGACTTCTTTCATTTGGAGAATTATTTATTTGACATGAAACTGGACTGGCTTTTTGTATTTTCACCTCTTTTTGCTTCTTGATTTCAAGGATCTTTCAGAAAGCACTGGACTATGGCACACCTTCTGACGCTGGGATCTTTAAGAGGAGCTGTCAGAAAGTGTACTCTACTTGTCTTGCAGTGCTAAAACCACTGTCAGAACTGAGGGCTAGACAAGGATCTCTTCCCATCTAGTCTTTCAGGTCTACTTCAAGGGCATTTCATGACCATCCTCTTTTTGGAGATGCTCAGTATCTCTTGACCTGAGCTCAGCCTTCAACAAAATCTTTGAGTCTGCTTCCTATCTAATGCATGATTTTGTCCCAAAAGACATCCAGTAATTAATCCTGAATTGTGTAGTTCTGAACAGGAAAGTATCTGCAATGAAAATCAGTAAGTTTAGAGTCGGGTCATTTTTCAGGGAATTTCATGGTGTTCCTTATCCTGATATATGGCTGGGCCAGACTGTCTAAACTAGCTCTGAGAAGGATTAGACCTAATCAAAGTGTTGATGTGGTGACATCACTGCTGCCAACCCAAACACAACTGCCCTGGTGCAGGTACAGTTAGGAGAGATCATAACTAAAATTCTGTAGAGACTGTGGATACAACTGACCCACTACAAAGAGATGTTGCCACTGAGAAGTTCTTTCACCATACTGGTCTCCAGATATCTTTATGGCTACTTCAAACCTTTTTTTTTCAGCTAGTATACATTATAGTCTTTTTTAGGATGTGGTTTTTTTTTTTCTCATGAAGGGAAACCACAGCTTGTATTTGTCTTAGTGTGTGTAAGAGTCAGCTCCAAGTTACCTTTCATATCAATTGTTTTGACTGGTGCTCTTCTCCATACTATTTTCAAGCTAGCTCTAAAAATCCCTCCCCTTCCACTTTTTTTTAACCTGTTCCCATCAGCTATTTAAGGTGCAATCACTCTCTCTTTCTTTCTTTCTTTTTTTTTTTGAGCCTGATTATTTATAATTAGCATTTTCTGCCCACATGCAATTGTGCCCTAAACTCTTTCACATTGGGTTAATTCACTGACTTTAAAATCTATTAATTGACATCCAGAGGGAAAAAAGTAAACATGTCTTTAAAGATGGCATGAATGGTTGAACCAAGATTAGGTCCCCACTCTTTAGTCCCTGATTTTAAGGGAAGGCTTCAGTCTTCAAAAATCAATTGTCTTCAAAGCTCTAAAAAGAAATGGAATGAGCAGGGGTCAGACTCAAGAGCATCCCTTGTGTGCCGGAGTTAACATTACCTAAGTACTTTAAACGATCACTAATTAGTGCTTTCAATGGGCACTCTGAAGACCACAGGGTTGAAATATCTTATTTGGCAATAAACAATTGTGTAAGGCAGACTAGATCAACTCTCTAACAGGGGCAGCAAAATAAATCTTCTGTTACAACCTGTAACCAGAGAGAGGTCCTCAAGGATCCGCTAAACCATTCCCAATTGCCCTCTTCCATTATTCCCAGGTTAAGATGGCTACAGGACTCCTGCCTATCCATGCAAGTGTTCTTCCCTGTTAAATCCAGGTTTTAATACAGCTCTGTGTGCCTTGAATCGGGAACATGAGTGTGCGCCTTGGTATTTAAGATAGGTAAAATTGTATCCTTGCTGACCATTTCAAATGCAACTTGGAAGAATTCTTAAAATAGTCTTTAAAATGATGGTGGAAAAAAAAATGTTTATTTCATAGTTGAGTTAAATTCAGTAAATTTGGAGTTTTCTGTCCACAACTGCATTTGAACGAAACAGGAGTATGTAGTGGAGCAGCAAATTATAACCAAATATTGTCAGATCCTTGAGTTTCAAATCAACAGCCATAAATATTTTCTAGGTGTAACAGCTATTAAAAAAAAATCCTTGTAAGGACAAGAAAATATAGCATTTGACAAACATATCCAGTCAACTTTTAAGGGCGCAATTACAAATACTGAGTATTCTTGATGGAAGTTTTATAAGTAACTTGCACATCAAATGCCATTTTCGTGCAGTATGGGAATAAAGAATATACACAAGGACAGGGATCTGCCATAGAAAACCTGAAAATTGTCATAGGATAGCCATTTGTGAAAGTAATACTTCACTTATCTGCTTTTTAAAAAATATTTACTCATTGCTGTAAAGTAGGATGAGGATATGTAACAAGAAGTCAATAGAGATTCCAAAACAGAAGGGCAAAGCTTTAACTTGCACCTTTATCCAGAGCATAACATATTGCACAAATTACATTTTCCTTGCTCGCAGCTACCCCCTACATAAACAGTATTGCACCTCCTCAAAGTGCAATACAAAACAAATGTGGTCCTTAAAAACATCATCAGAAAAATGAGTTTGTGACTGTTAGAAAGGGTGGTCAGATCCTCTTTATCCACCAGAAAACAGATTTTCTATTTTTAAAAAGGAAAATTGCATGTAAGACAAATTGTTTCTGAATTTGCAAAGGCTTAGTGTTTTCTTTGAAGAAAAAAAAAATGGAACTGAAAATTTTTTTTAATTAGAAGAATTTTGTAAAGTCAAAATGGTTTCAGTTTTTCACTGAAGCTTGAAACTCTGTTTATCAACAACAACAACAAAATGTCCTGGAAAAACTCTGACTAACACTACTAAAAAGCATAATATCATCAAAAATCTTGTGAAGTTCTGCTGTGGTTTCTCAGTCTGTGCTAAACTGTGTGCCAAAAATTCAGTTCTTGTGCTTTACAGAATATTTGAGTAGAGAGGCTTAGCTGTTAAGCCTGGAAGATAAATAAAAAACTTCCTCATTCATCTTTCCTGTCAGGGGTTCATTTCAGATTCTAATCGAATACTAATTCAGTTTCTAATACTTAAAATGTAGCTATTAGAATACTAACTTCTGATGTTTCCAGTACTGTTTTCTTTGTATTGAGGAAAATGGCTTCAAAGATGCTACCAGTCCCTCCTACCATTAGTAAATAAGACCCAAGAGAACCACAGCATACAACACAAACCCAATCCTACAGAAATATCAACTCTAAGGTTAATGTGAAGCTGAGTAATAGACTCTGAATTTCTCAGATTTTATGATCTGACCCAGCCTTGGTGTTTTCAAATGAAAGGATCGTTTAGAAAAATGTTCAAAAAAATATAAAAATGATTCTAATCATTGCCACTGCCAGAAAACTTCTTTTCAGACAGTAAAAAGCCTGTTCCTCCTTGTGGCACTACCTGAGGAACCAGTCATTGCCTTCTATCTGAAGCATTAGCTGATAGGCAGGCGGAAATGAGGTTGCTTTACTTAGGGGGCTTTGTTGTGGTTAGTTTTTCAGGGCATTGTGTTTTAGCCATTTTCATGGATGAATAATGGCAGGGCTGTTTGTCAGCCCGAGTGTGGCCAGGTGCTTTGGGGACGTGGCTCACACAGCCCTGAGCTGGGGCTTGGGCCTTTGCAGGGCTCAGCTCTCCAGTTACCGCTGGAAACACTCTATTATGCCCCATTCTGTAGCCTAGCCACAAGAAACAAGCAGTTTCTGAAAAGTTAAAGCAGGGGTCATGTCTAATTGAAACAACTCAATGTGTAGGTCAGATTTGAAGGATCTTTCATGTGAGAGATCATGAAATAAAGAGATTTAAGCAATTGTTGAAACACGTAATTTCAAAAGTCAATCACACAAAGGGGGATGTGAGTTGGCCACAGTGGGGAAAGCCAAGCTGCAGTTTGAGGATGGTCAATAGCTGATCCATGTTGCCCTTATTCTTCATCAGAATAAATCTTGTATTTTTCTGGTTTTGGTTCCTACAATTTAAAGTTAAACTTAACTCCATTAAAGCTAAAATTCTGTAAAACTTGTCCATACAGTGGCAGTTAAATGAATCAAATTATTTACATGTAAAACTGCATCCCGGATCAAGCTCCTTCCTTCTATATTCTTCTATGGATGTTCAAAATTGAATTTGTCCTGACTGAATATAATAGAATTCTGTCATTAAAATAATTTTATTGCTTTTTCTGTGTTGAAAGGGGCAATGCCACCTGTCTTTCATTTGTAGGAACTAGGTTCTGCAAGCCTAATCTATGCAGGAATTAACAAGGGCAAGTGTAAGGTCCTGCACCCAGAGAGGAATAACCCAAACCACCAGTACAGGTTAGGGATTGACCTGCTGGAAAACAGCTCTATGGACAAGGACCTGGGAATCCCAGTGGACAACAAGTTCACCATGAGACAGCAGTGTGCCCTTGTGGTGAAGAAGGCCAATGATATCCTGGGCTGCATTAAGAAGACCATGACCTGCAGGTCAAGGGAGGTTCTCCTTCCCCTCTATTCTGCCCTGGTAAGGCCACATCTGGAATGCTGTGTCGAGTTCTGGGTTATAAATATCAGATACTATGAATCTGAAGACTGGATGTCAGCAAGACGGAGCAATCAGTCTTTTTTAATTGTGCTTAGTGATAGGACAAGGGGAAATGGGCACAAACTGGAACACAGCAAGTTCCACCTCAACATGAGGAGAAACTTCTTTATTGTGAGAGCGGCAGAGCACCGGAACAGGCTGCCTAGGGAGGCTGTGGAGTCTCCTTCTCTGGAGACTTTCAAGACCCGTCTGGACACGTTCCTGTGTGACCTTGCCTAGATGAACCTGCTTTGGCAGGGGGGTTGGTCTGGATGATCTCTAGAGGTCCCTTCCAGCCCCTACCATTCTGTGATTCTGTGATAGCTGATCAGAGAGGCCGAAAGGGAAAACAGATTTAATTAAGATTGTAGATTACATTAAAGATCACATTGAAAGCAAAGATGGAAACATCCACTAAAGTAATGGTGACTTTTCTCGTTCAGCATTGAGCAGCAGCTCAATCCACTCTGCAAATAATGGAGATGTTTTCCAGGTTTGCTGGTGGGGAAGGAGGAACCTCATCACTTTGCGGGGAAAGACTGAATAAGACATGGCAGAGATGTAAGCCTCTAAGTATAATGCAGTACCTGGAGAGGTCAGTAATAATGAGCCTTGGCTTCCCCTACCAAAGCCAATGAGATACACTCTCTGGTATGAAGCTTGCTGCTGACCGAGGCAAACCAACCTCTGCCTGGGAGCCAAGGTGTTGGAGCACAGCACATCTGTCTGGTTGAACCCATCCCTCCTGGGCTCAGCCAGGGAGGAGTCTTGTGCAGGATGACTTTGTGAGACAAGAAGCCCTCCTTTTGCAGACCAGGGCTTGCATCCTTGCTACTGCCAGCCTCAGCTCTAGTCAAAGCATGGGCAGGGGAAGGCTTTTTACATCTGTAACACTTAGGACCCCCCGGCCATTTTCAAGGGAATCCAGGATGATGTCAACTGGGTAATGGATGGGGAACTAAGATGTTAATTGATTTGTCTATATTATACAAAGAAACATGTGGCAGAAGATAGATCAGATTTGGGGTCTCCCACGACCCAAATGACTATGTAAAAGCCAGCTCACTCCTTCCGCTTGTTAGAATCCCGTATGTTGCACTGTTAAATTCTTCTAAACAGATGTTTAATCTGCTTTGTTCTGTCACACTTCATAATTTGAAGTGTTGGAGCAGGGTCATTACTTACAACTCATAAGAGGAATTACTTAATAAAATATTCTTATCATTTGTTTGATCTTGCTCTGCCCTTGTGGGAAAAACTTGGGTTTGTGTTCCACTTTTCTACTTTTCCTTGCTGTGTTAGCAGCAGAGCAAAAGAAGAAACAGACTGTCCAGAAATCTCTCTACTATAGACTTTTTAACAAAAGGATTTTTAAAATAAATGTGAGTGTCACTGTGAACGGAACATAGGCTAACATAGCAGTTGCATTGCTTAAATGTGCTCTTTAGAGTGTTAATTCACCAGGAAAACCCTCTCAGAGAAATTAAATAGTACTCATGGGAAAGGATCCTTCTTTCAGCAAGTTTTCCTGGGACTTTCAGGGCCATTAACAGGCCTCATACACTGCATTACCTTTCCAGTCACTTCTTTTCCCTTTGTTGTGATACCTACTTAAAATATCAAAGCTGTGAGAAGTTCAATGAGATATTGAAAACTGAGTAACACAGGTTTTATATGACAATCCCAAATCCCTCCCTCTGTCTTTTTTTTTTTTTAAGAGTTCTTTGCCAGCATCACTAGATGAAAAAGAAATAGAAAGTCCATGGGTGGGACATGAAGGACTGACAAGGTAAAGCCAGATCAAAAAGAAGCCTCCGTTAATAAATCAAAGAGGCTGAACAAAGGGCAGAACAGAAAAAAAGTATTTTGAATCCTGTAACCTAGATGTAAACTGTCCGAATTCAGCATTATTCAGCAGTCACGAGATTAATTCTTAGTCATTCTAACCTGAAGAAGAGGGAGGGGAAGAAGCAATATTTCTCTGGTCGTATGAGGAAAAAAGGCAAGGTGAGGAATCAGTGGATAAACCAACATATTTTTCTTGGAGACAATGAATGAGAAAAAGTGTTAGTTCATGATGTTTTTGATTAAAAGTTAACACCTGGGTTTTTTTTAGTATGCACAACTATTTATCTAATGAAGCTAAAGAAGGAAACTGGAAAAAAAAGAAAATAGATAATTTGGATCACTGGACAGAAATAAAACCCTGGAATATGACCTGGAGATGACAGGGCTATTACATGTCATTTAACCTAGAGTCAGTTCTACATTTTTAGGATTAGCTTTCCATCAGATCTTTCCCTTTATAAATGTTTCGGTCATCAGTGTGACTAGGTATGAGATGCAACCGATAAAGCTGTCAGAACCTCACAGTGCAGAGGCAGCCATTAAAACAAAACCAGGAAGAATATTTGGATGAACACTTTATACTGCTGTGAAACCACCCAGCACACGTTCCGTGCTGTGCACAGGTTTGTGATCCAGCCACTCAATCAGCTTTCACAGTCCTGCCCCAAAAAGTTATTTGTCAAAGTTTACAACATGTTCTGAATTCAGAGCAAATCCTGACTTCCCATTTGTGGATGTGGTACATTGAGTCAGACTTCATCCAGAGGTTTTTTTTTTATCTGAGGACACAAAATGCAGAAATCCAACCCAAACTGCAAGATAATATGCATGAAGGTCACATAGAGAAATCTTGTCTGGCTTACGATGTACAAAAATTACTGACCTTTTAAAAGCGTATAAAATACAAAATGAACCTATTTCCACCTTGAATACACATTTGGTAGAACTGTAGAAATGTGTTTCCTTACAATTATATTTTTTAGAAAAAAAAAACCAAAACAGGTGTCCTCTTTTCATTGATACATCCTGACCAGTAAATTTCATTAGTGCTGTGGGGGGACTTCTGCAGACATCACTGTGGCTCTGTAACAGCAAAACCATTTTTTTTAACCTGACATTTTAAGGTGGATTTGATAACCCCTAATCTGCAACTGGTCCATAATCTTTTCTTGTTTTGTAAATTGCCTTAAAGTAACCTAGACATGTCTTTGATGTGGGTTTGTCCTTTATTCACTACAATTCCCGAAACCCTTTGATAAATTAATCTCACCAATAGAATAGCAATGTGTAATTCATACTTTGATGCCTGCTATTGAAGGAACGACAATTCACCACTGCTATTCAAGTGTGTTAGAGAGCTTCAGGAGAAAATACACAGATGGGATCCTCGTTTGAATGGTTTCATATCTCAAGATAAGGAAGATTTTTTGTGCACTTGAGATGCAAACCATTTCTTCTATAATAGCTTCCACATACCTACACAGTTCTGCTTCCTGCAGTTTTGCTTCTACGCACGTGAGATCCACCATGACTCAGTTTTCAGAACCAGCAGGTGATGGGAGATTTCTTTTTACGTAAATACGTGTAGCTACAAATAAATATAGGCATTTAAATAAATAAATATAAGCGTGTGTATGCCTGTAAGCATACTCCACCAGTGTTCAGTGGGACTGTTGCTGCACGTCTTCCTGCAGTATTTCAAGACGACCTGTTGCACAGCGATTTACACTCTGTGAACTCGCACATTTCAGATTAATCTGGTGTTCAGCTCTGCAAAGAGGAAATCCAATTCACATCACATATGGCGCACAGGCAAACGTCAACGTGTGGAACCAGATGTACTTGCCTGAATCAGAAGTCCTCAAATCTCCAGGACCCTACAGGCTGTATTTGTTTGAATTGTATCAGCACCGCTGTGGTAAATTGTCACTATGAAAAGACAGTGAATTATGTGCACACATTAAGTGCACCCTGCCAATCATCTCTGCCTTTCTTAGCCCTGAATTTCAGATTAAACATGGCATTGATGATTCCAGGCCATATCTTGGCTTGCAGTATACTTGGGTCTGAAAAGGACGTAAGACTCGAGGCTTTTAGCGTCTTACACAATTGAACGCTTAGGCACACTGGAAACTGAAAGTGAATATCCGCTGAAAAGAGAAACTTGCTGAGGCACTGTTGTTGTCACCAGCTTACATGAAGAAATACACCAAAAAGCCTCTTAGCAATTACCCCAATATTCGAGTTTGTTCTTAATTCTAAATGTAATGGCTTAAAATTATGGTTTAAGTCCTTAGGATTTTCTTTGCAGAATGAGCAGCATTCCAAAAATATTTGACACTAAAAACGGACATAAACAACATTATAATTAGGCAAAGTCTATTTTAAGAATGTCAGAAAGAATTTCAAGAGTCTGTTGGGCCAGTGCCCAATGTCATCATTTGGTATAATGACTCTATTCATCCTATTTAAATCCAAGATCACAACTTTTTTCTTAACTGTAGGGCTAAAGACAGGAGACTCTCTCTCATTGTCTTCTCCCCACACTTTTTGGTGATCTTCTCTTTTAATTTACACTCTATCTCTGCCCTTACTTGTGTTCTGCTCTTAGCTCTTTAGTCATACATGATGTCTTCTTCTTCTCTGTAGATCTTTGGAAGTCTCTGTGAAGATACTAGTGTTATACAGATTTTTGGTGAAGCTGAAGGAGCTGGTCATTTAAATTTTGAAGTTAGGTTGCAGATCTCTCAGTTTGCTTTGTGGATGTTTGGATACCTGCCTACCAGCTCAGATTTTAGAAGATGATGCCTCCAAGTGCTGCTGCTTCTTCCTCTTTATCTTACTCCTTTTCTGTGTTTTTACTGACCAATTAGTAATTCAAGTTCAGTGGTTACATTTTAAAAAATCATTTATAAGAATTTATTCACGTTGTGAGTGGAATAGTTTAGCCACTGGTATGCGTCTTTTTTTTTGTTAGTCTCTTTCATGTAAAATAAGGAAACAAGAAACATTGACAATAACGAGAACTTCTCAAGAACAGGTCCAGCTGAAAAGCAAATGTGTCAGACAACTCCTGACCACTGTGATGACTCTTCTGTGCCTGCTAATTTACATGCCAAAGTCCAAGAGTCCAAGAAGATGGTAGCACATGTATATATATAGATTAGATTATACAGAGATACTAGATCAGGCTGTGTTGTTAGCAAAGAAGAGGCTATTTCAGTACAATCCCATATTTAGAAGACTGATAAATGCCATCTAACTTTTCAGATAAAGATGTCATCAGTAGGAAAATAAATAATTTCCCCAAATAAAAACACTTGGAAGTATACTCTTTACTATTTGTTCTTTATACTTTTTCCATATAGGCATGCTGCACTGAGTTATCATCTGTATTGTCCTTAGAGCTAACGGAGAGAAATAAGCACAGTTTGTGATTAAATCTAATTCTGAAGTTAGTAATTTAAGTTGTAAATAAGAAGAGTACCAACCCAGAAGTACTTGTTTTAGTTAAGTTCATGTGAAAAAGGGATTCAGAGGTACAAGTGTATGTTGTAGACATCTGAAGCAAGGTAAATTGAACCTCATCTTCTGCCCATAAATCAACGCTTTTCCACACAATGCTCTGGAAACAGAGGAAGGTCCTTCAAGCCTCCAGGCACTCTGGCCATGTCTCTTTCTGGACCTGAGTCCCTGTGCCTGGCTGCCAACCATGGCTGCATCTTTGCTTCTTCACAGGGTGAGACGTGGACGTGAACGGTCACTGTCTTCCCAACCCTACTCTTCTTTCATGGAAAGGAAGCCTATAGAAGCAGGGCACATGAAATATGTGGTATGCTCTGAAAAAGGAGATGGCCAAGACCGTGTGGCAAGCATCATTAGGTGCAACTTCAGCCTAGAAAGAATATTTGTATGAAGCAACTATTGGGCTATAAACACATACTCCAGTTCTCTGGGCACCAGAATCTTCATCTAGATGACCCCTGCTTTGTGTTCCTCAAAAGCTAGATAAATTCACTAACTTCAGATTATCCTTTCTTGTATATCAGCACAATCCAAATCTCTCCTGAGACAGATGTTGCACCAAAGTAAGCGAAGGGGAATTTGGCCCTGGGCTGTTCCACTCCAGGGCTGTCAGAGGGATTGCTATTTGAAGTAACAGCACAAGTTGTGAATTTCCTTGTCTGTAGACATAGACAAATGAGATGGGACAACATTCTCTGAGCAACGAGCCCTTTGTGAAAGGGAACTGGAGAAGTGGAAAGTCTGCGCTCAATTACATTAGCGAAATAAATCATTTATGTGCCTCGAATCGAATTTGCTGCATGATTTAAGGGCATCATCACTATATGCAGTGTTGTCATTCCTCGTTAGTTGTTATTTCCTTGTTATTAATTCTAATTCTTATTGCCTTTCAACTGTCCACGCTCAGAAAGAGAAGTGCTTGGGTTTTCTGTATTCTGTTGCTATGTAATGTGATATAAAACAAGTTTGGAGCGTCTCCCTGAATGCATGCAACCACAACTAGGCCAGAAATCCCTTCCGCTGCAGCTGCTAATCATTAAATCATGGACCTGTTCAAGAAGCCCTATATCCTTATGTCAAACTGCATGAAAACCTATAGGAAGGTATTCGTATGACAAGACAGAAATCTCCTGGAATATAATGTACATGCATCCTCCTCATACCTTTGGATACAAAAGTCTCTTGGTTTTAATAGAATCCCTACAAACTTCTGAAGAGGATTTACATGTATATATATTTGAGTGTACATCAAGAGAGACAGAGGGAGAGAGCTGCTATTTTACTAGACCTGGTCAGAAGAATTTAGTAGAAATGAGAATTCTAAAAAAACTGAGGGGATGAGAAATAATAGAATTTCACAACTTTTTGCTCTTTTCCCACTAAGGTTTCTGCAGCTGAAGCAGGTTATTTTTCTCCAAAATTTATTTTATACTGTATTTTTAGAACAAATGGGGAAAAGGTAATTGTGGACACTGGGTTTTCCATTTCAGACAGTGTAATTTTAGGCATACTATTTATATGGTCGTAGTTTGCAGTCAGTATGGTTTTCCTGAGATATTAAAACCCTTTTGTTATAAAAGAAAGACAAAAAAGGCAAATCCACAATGAGACCAGCCTCTCTGTTGACAACCCTTTGTAAAATTCAAAAACATTTGCTAATATTCAAAGAGATTTTCACCAGGCCTCCTTTCCTGTGTACAGAATTCCAGTTTTCAAGGTCTGAGTGCTTGTTCAAACACACTTCACTTTTACTGAAGTAATTTGGAAATCAAGAATGGTTTATGTTTTTTCTTAACACACAAAAATCCTGAATATTCAGTATAATTCTAAGGAATGTTTTAACAATATGCATATCCTATGATAAAACTCACTGTGTTAAATACCCTTACACTTTAAAAGACAGGAAAAAATGGAAATCATTCAGTATTTTATGGAGAGGTTCTCAAAATAAAAAGGTCATCCTGCCCTACAGTGAAAAATACGATCACAAGTATTATTTGAAATTTTGAAAGTGTAGAACCTTTAAAAGAGGTGAATAAGTTCTGTATAGGTAAAAACACAAGCTGTAGCAGATAACCCATGGGATAAATATATGTATGTATTTAACACACTATCCTTTTATTCAAAGGGATAATAGGTTCTTTCTGTCCCAGTGCTGGAGCGTGGGGCAGGGGAGCTGGTAAGGCTGGGCACGGGGGCAGCATGGGGCTGCGGCAAGATGCCAGTGTTGGGCTACTCAGGGTCCTGCACTGCAGAGAAGAGGACAGGTAGTGCTGGTGGCTTCTGCAAGGCCACCCCAGCACCAGGTCTGTGCCTCTGCCCCAGAGCAGGGCTCTGCCACCTGCAAACAGCAGCCTTGGGGCCTCTCTAGAGCTTTCTGTTACAGTGAGGATTCTTGTTTTGTTTTCCGGCTTGGCGTAGCCATAATTTTTGGCAGGTGTATACTACTAATATTAGTCTGCCTCACAAGGGTGTTTGCTAGACTCAGTTAATTAATATATGTCATATTTAGAGATAATTAGGAAGTGCTCTATAACTGAATTCCAGGCTCTGACATCATCAGGATTTTCAGCACTAGCTTCAATGGGGACAGGATTTTGCTGTACAACAAAAACCAGAGAGCGGTTTTTTACGAGACTCAAAGAGTAGGACAACTCCGAGTGCTTCCTATCGTGTAACAATATCGATCTGCTATCACTGACCGCCTACCGCTGCAAGCAGAATGACTGAGCAAAGGCTGTTTATTTTCCTATAGATCAAAGAAAGGCAACAAAAGAGATCTCCCCAAAAGGTGGCTCGCTGCCGCAGTCAGTGCTCTTGTTTCCCTATCTGATCAGCAGATTCCTTCAGCTTGCATTGATAAACCCGGCTGCTGCTCAGTCAGCCTCAGCCCTGTCATCAGTCTTGTCGGACAAGATGCCTGACTCTTCCCAGGCTGCATGGGAGAATAACAGTGTTGCTCTGGCATAGCTAAAATACAATAGATGGGAGCTGGAATATAAAGTGGGGAATTCCTCACATACCTTCCCATTTTCATGGACTATTGGCAGAGAAGAAGGAAAGAAGAAGAAGAAAAAAGGCGCACTTTGGCATTCAGCCAGATTTTTCATTCATTTTCCTTTTAATTGCCTGAAGTCATTCCACTTTGTGCTAGGGTCCCCCCTCCCCGACCTCTCTTTTCTCCCTGTCCTTTCCCTTCCTCCCCCTTGCAGCCACCCTCAAGCTCCAGTGGCACTGCAGGAAGGCTGGGTCCTGCCTCCCGCACAGCCTCCAAGGAGAAGAGCACCTGGGCACCTGCGTTACTGGGATGCTGCTCTCTGGTCTGATGCAGAACAAGTGCAAATTCCTCTATGGAGCAGTAAGCGTTTGCCTTGTCAATGTTGACAGCCTTAGTATGTGGTGTGGGACCACATCGTTAACTTGGAGAAACTCATAGTTCTGTGGAAATCAATGTGACTGCAACAACATAGAATCATAGAATGGTTTGGGTTGAAGACATGCATCAGCTGAGGGTCTTCCCCTGGGTCTGGGTCTTTACCTACATTCATTATCTGTGGTGTCTTCCCTCAAGCTCTAACTAAATTCCAAATCCCAGCGGCAGTCTGCTTGCTTAAATTCCCACAATAATACCAACGCCCTAAACCAGTCCGCTCTCCCAGCTCCGCACTGCTGTAGCGCTGTTGGGCTGTGTTCCAGAGCTGTTTCATCCAACTTTGTAGCAGCTTGGATTTTAGTGAATACAGTGAGTCTCTGTCTCAAGTGAACCTTTTTTAATACTTGAAAAATGCAGAGGCAAAGGTGTGAGAAGTAACACTTTGATCTGTAGTCAGAGCTCACTAACCAGCAAATTTGTTATTCTTCTTATGCTGAAGAGCAAAGCTCTCAAAGGCTTCATTTAATACCTTTTAAAAGACTGCTTTTGTATAATAAAGTAAGGAAAATGAATTTTGAAGAGCTTTAAGACAATCTTTACCTCCAAATCCTTATGTAAACAGTTGAATATGTTTGTGTAACTGTCATTTCAGTGCAGTGGATTAGACAACATCCACAATTCGTTAGGGAGCAGGTCCTTGAATATCTTACAGACTGGGATCCTTTTCCTGAACAATAGTCAACAGAAAATTGTATATGACTCAAACACGCAAAAGTCTAGTTGATGAAAAATAGGCTGAAAGCAGGTGTGGTTTTGTTTTGATTATATAGCAATCTCTATTTCCTGGAATATTCTGCAGAATTTAGGAAGAAATTAATATATTAGATTTTGCATTTTAAGGTGGTGTTCTTGGTCCTGAAGTAACCGTGGTTTCAAGTCTACTATCTACATTCAGTCTTTATTTATCCTAGTTGTAGTTGACAATTGTATGTCAGTGAATGATATGGTGACATTCCCTATTGGAAAGGTTGCAGCAGAATGAAAGAAGAAGAGAAAAGAAGGGAAATCTGCCCATGGATGGAGGGAAGAGGAAGACAGTTGTCTTGTCAGGAGGTAACAATGTAGAAAAACAAAAAACAAAGGATTGTTAATGGAGTTTATACCCTACAAAACTTCAAGAAAAATGCTGGCAAATCAAGGTTGGCTAAAGTAGGTTTTTTCTTAGATTATTACTCAGCTTCTCGCTTTATCTAAAGTCTCAGGCTAGTCTTAAATAGGACGGAGGACCTTGCATGATCACCAGCACACGGGAGCACCCTTGACTCTAGCCAGGAGCTAAGCCATTTGCTCCACCTGCATCTCCTGGCAGAACCTGGGTTCTGCACAGCTCAGTCCCTATCTCACGCTCTTTGCCTTCACGCCAGCAGCAACGGGGTACAAGGAAGTGCTGCTCAGGTGTCCCTAAATCATGGGCTGCCATCCTGCATGCAACTGGAGCCCAGTGACAGTCTGCCCAGCAGTGAGCCCACGATATCTAAAGACTGTGGCTGCAATCTGTGTTGGGCTTTCAGTATGAACTCCAGCTCGTTCCTGAAGTACAAAGATTCATATCTTTTTTTGTTGATTCATATCTTTAATGTTATCATTAGAAATGCTTTCTTAAATGAAGCCTAGATAGAAATCCGCCATGGTTGCATGGCAGACGGGGACAGGACAGACAGATACCTCCTACAAAGTGCAGGTCCTTATGGGAAGGATAAAAGGAACACTGAAAAATGTGGGATGTTCAGCTAGTATACAAACAAGAGCTATAAAAGTGTGACAGAAAGAGGATAGAAGAGCAACAAGTATCTAGAGAGGGAGAAATTATGCAGACGTTCAAAAGCACTGCAATGATGTAGTGTTTAGGGGGCTCTTAGTAAGGGTTAGTATTTGTGCACTGATTATACCTCTGATTTACAAAGCGCTTTGCATTCGGAGATCTACAAGTGTCCCGCACACATTAGTGTCAAAGCCACCGCATTTGCCAGTAGAGTGAGCCAGCTCTGGAATGCCATCAAAAGCAAACGCTGTCTAATGTTCTACTTCTTAAACACAAATATCAAAGAGAGGGAAAAAAAGAGAGAGTTGGAGGGATGGGGAGGAGGGAGGGAAGAGTCAATTGCTTTTGCAGAAACTGCAGTTTCTTTCAAAAAACCTGTCACTGACATCTTTCCCCAGAAAACATTTTGTCATGCACATCAGTGTATGTCTTTAAGGAGATCAATCTAGAGAAGGAGTCAACCCAACAATCATCATGTGACAGATTTTCAGATGGTGGTCTCATCAATCACACTGATAATGAGGTGGCAAATTGCTGTCTTATAGCAAAACTAGAAAGACAACTACCCCAGTAGGTGTCAATGAATATGTCAAAGGATTGTCCCTAGGGGAGTCTGAGAAGGTTCTCAGAAACCTTTTTGTGAAGCCTGAATGCAGAATACTTTATTGATCACTAAAGAACTTGCACTGACATGCTATTTCCCTGTGACATCTGAACCACCCATTTCCTAACTCGTGGTGAGTACCTGCTTGGTAAACACTTTGGGAGTTTTCTTTTGCCTTTAGATATACGAAAAAAATCATAGTTTAATATTAGCTCAGTCTTTCATCTCCTAAAGAACATCAAAAGCAAAATTTTACAAGTTGTAAGCAAGCAAAATGCCTGAAAATGTTTAATGACAAGTAAGAATAATTCAGAAGTAACGTGTTTAGATTATATTCTGAGTTATTTTCTTAGTTTGACTACTAACTTACATTCTGTTTTCTTAGTAAAGCACGCAGTCTTATTTATGGAGTAACCTGCTACAGATCTGCAGAGCTGGGTTCTCAGTACAGTGACTTTTGAAGGTAAAATGCTCCTTTTGTTCTCCATTTCCGAAGTCTCTTAGCATCTGAATTAGAGCCCAGTGTGCTCCCGCAGCTCGAGATCTCCAAGTAGTGAATTGCCATCACTTCAGGCTGTGTTCTAGAGAGTTTTGGTGGCCTCAAAGTCTGCACGCCTTGTTTGTCCAATTCTCAAGCAATCACTGCAATGCTTATTTTCTCCAATTTTTGTCCCAGTGTAAACAGTCTGGACTGTCTTTTTCAGTCCTAAGGCAAATAATATTGCAAAAAGTGTAATAGGGACAATTTTACGTAGTGCTTTGATTGTTCTTTGCTCAATTGTGAGCCAAATTTCACAAGATTTCCCTTCATAAGTTTCTTTTTTACATGAAAAAATGTGTCCAAACTCCTGAGAGAATTTTAAGATCTTCTTATTCTTCTTCATAGTGTTTAACACTGCATCAGCTTTGGAAAGAAAATGTGATGTGAACAGATGGAATTTGTTTAAATTTTTCTTGAACAGCACTTTGATAAAAGTCTTCATTTAAAATGAGTTACAAAAAGAAAATACCCATCCAATTAATAATATTGCACGAGAAGATTTTATGCTGAGAAAAGGCCAGGTTTGAATAATAAATATTTTAATGCAAACATTTCAATTTGATTTGGGGTTTATATGGTGGCGAGTACAACTCTTTCTAGTCTTGAGGTTAGTAATGCAGAATCATACCTGGAATAACTTTTCTAATGTCCGTTTGGGCTTGTGTGGCTGAGGTCAAATGTATTGGGGACATCACACTTCTGTATAAAATTATAAATGTATGGTTGATGGCTCATAGTGCAGACGGGAATTAAATGCTGTTATCTGGTACACCTTTACACTGCAGCAATATCCAAATCCTTGATATGACAGCGCGCAGATTTTACCAGCGCAGCTCCCTGGGTTACACCTGCCTGGGGTTCTCCCACCTTTGGAATATTTAGACATTCAAAACTACTGCAGTGTATTTGGGTTTACATCCAGGTTTTGTCATATCAAATGAAACATGTGCAAAGCACATGTAACAATAAGAAATGTAATTGCACGCAAGAGTAGCGCAAAGGCAAAGAGGACCCAAGGCCAATGTAGTCTCTGTGTATCACTCATGCTCACTTGCTGGCAAATTTTGCCTAAAATAGAATGAGGCATCAGCCGAATTTCACATGCATCTTCTGTCATCTTCTGACAGTTGTGAAAGTCCAAAAAAAAAGCCGTTCAAAAGATTGTTTTGCAGAATGTCAAAAGTTAGAAACTGGAACAATGTCCGGGATTGTTCCTGCTTCCGACCTTTGACATTCCATGAAACAATATACTGAAGCACAGCTCTACTTCAACATTATGAGTAATGTATTTCAAAGGGTTTATGAGCCTTATCTAATTCCAGTTAAAGTTAATGGAAAAATTCCCAGCGAACAATAGTAATAGTAAGCGTAGTCTTGTTGGATTGCCAAGGGGCCAGTTGTGAAAGGACCACTATTGTGCTGGATGCTCAGCGGAGCAGTAGCAAGCTCAAGTCCCAAAGTATTTATGATCTAAACAGACAAGACAACCCCATGGGGAGGGAATAAAATAGCCCAAGAGCAGAATGGCATCCTATTATACCATGCGTAATTGAGTCATATCAGTATTCAGTATCTTGGATCTTAATCTCCCAATTAATACAATTGGCATTAGAGACTTGAACTAGAGCAACCCCAATTGCATCTTAATTGGAATTTTTTTTTTTGTTTCTATTTCCATCATATTTGGGACTCTGTTCATATTCCTTTAGTTTCTTACCTGGACATTTAAGACATGAACAATGTGGCACCCCAGATGAGGTAGCAGGTGTATTTTTTGAAGGCAAGGGACCATCAGAGACTGAGTAAGCACTGCAAGAATGTCAGTGGCATGTATGGTGGCATATGGAGTAGCTCTCCATATATTTACTAAAACTCAAGGAAATCCGCTGTGAAAAGTGCTGCTGAGACAGGCCTGCCATGGGTTTTAGGATTTTTCCCCTTTCGCACATGCCCAAACAAAACAGCAAGGCAGGCAGTGCGAAGATCAGTGACACTACTGCCATTCCTAGCCAAACTGAGCGTCCTGCTCTCGTGCTCTGCTGTGTGCCGTTAGCTTGGATGGTGGGCATTCTTAAGCACGTGACATTGTGGACCATTCAGACTCAGGAGGGATGTCTGGTTTTCTTTCCTTCTTTCTGCAAATTTCATAAATACTTTCAGTATTGGGCCTTTACTTGGCTAAACATGCCTGATGTGGTATGGCTTCTGTACTCATCAACCTCAGCATGGAGGAAAAGACCAAGTCCCTTAGCAATAAAATCCTTTTGGTTTGAGTGATGAGAAAGATATTATCAAGTATCCTTTGAAAGATATGCTTGCAGTATGGTCAAAGGAGACAATTTGCTTTCATCATTATAAAAATTGTGATATACAAGGCAATTAGGTGAAGCACGAGACTTCTTCAATCAACCCTTTTCTTAAAGGCTCAATGGGGAGGAGTGGCCAAGGAGGCATTAAGAAAGTCACTATCTCGGGCCTGCATTAAAGCTTCTGCAGATTCTCAGCCATGTTGTCCCAGTCTGAATATTTGTAACGATTTTGATGCACTATAAGCAGTGAAAAGCCACAGCTGCTGTTCACATCCTGAAATCGGTCTCTGCCCAGAAGTCTGTCTTGGAGGGTTACGTGATCCTTTCTTGCCACCCACTCACGATGTCATTTCCTAAACTCTGATGTTTTTTACAACATCTCTGGCAGTGAAAAGAACATATGTACATGTATATCCCTGAAGCAGACTGCAAACATGTTTTTAGAAGTACACAAGACGACATCTATTTCATAGGTCAACTGAAAGTGACTGGCCTTTATTGTTAGGGGACTCAAGAGAACACATGTACCGCTGTCAGCTTCTCTCCACACCCACTCCATGGGATGACTACAGAATCAATTTAATCAAGAATGAAGACTGCGTAATTCAAGCAACAAGGTCAAAAGTCTTCTGTCTACAGGAAAAGTGCACTGGTTGAACTTCAGTCAGTTTTTAAAACAACATTATTAAAGCTTGGTTAAATAATTAGGTAAGTAGATTAATACCACTTCTAATTTAATTTAAAGCTAAGCTAATTTAAGACAAACTAATAGCTGCTCTTTTACACTAAAATGGATATATTCCCACAAGAGTTTGCACTGATTTACCTAAATCAATTAAATTCATACCCTAGGTCAAAGCAGTGCAATTTCCCATGTAACTAAAGTCTTAAAAAGGGTTTTTAAAGATAGATATATCAGTTAAACACTTCAGCTGTAGTCTGAGTCCTATGGAAGTCAGCAAGACAAGAGAGTGTGCTGCCAGCAAGGCACACACTGAAGTGTGTTTCTGAGTGAGCAGCTTCATCCTGCTCTCAGGAACAAACCTCCACTTCAGTGGGAGTCATCTGAGGACCACGGCAAATTAATAATTTTTACTTCTTCCACGTTGGTAGAAGTTACTTCCACATTCATAGTTACTTTCGCATTAACTGGTCTGAATTATTTGTACCAGTGTAGGAACAGCCTAACTAATGCAGGGCTCAGGACAGACTGTGAAATCAGAGATATCTGTATAAATATTCTGATAACTACCATGTGCTGAGTGCTCACGGCTGCCATGCTATCCTCCCTTACACTAACTAGTGCAACCATACAAACTGTTATATTTTCCAGTAGGTTGGGTGTTGCATGGTAGGTATGGACCCAGCTGACATAGCGAGTTGCTCCAGATCCTCCCAAGCCCCAAAGCTGTGCTCCGATCTCTTTTATGTGTTGTTCCTCTCTCGTTTTTTTTTTTCCTTAAACTCAGGAGAAGGTTAAACCATTTCATAGCTCAGCTTCTTCTCTCCTGTGGCCCTTTCTCCCTCTGTGTGACTCTGAAGCTCACTTAGGTAATATCTGTTCTCTTTCACCTTCAGCTCTATGCTTATGCTGTGTCTTTAGCTTCCTATGTGCTCATATGAATTGTATTTAAAACAAGTGCATATTCAAAACAAGTCCACAGCTCCTTCCAGCAATCCCATTTGGGATTTGCACCTCTTCCCCATGACAGCAGGTCAGCTCTTGCTAGGTGTTTGGGAATTCTTGTGCCAAAGGAGAGGGGCCCAGCTCTCCCACAAAGCACTGACAAAGTGTTTTCACCTACTGCAGGCCTCTTAGACGCTCGGTGCCATTTGTATTCAAAGTAGCAGGAAATGATGGATGCTTTGACTATGGTGCCATCTATCATACAAACCACATAGCTTGTGTGATAGGTCTTGGCAGTACAGAGGTGAAAAAGCTCTGATGATCCAAGCAACTTTCTTTTTTCCTTCTACTTCTTTTAGGGAATGACACCCCAAACAGCACCAAGGATTGTCAAAATGCAGATGAGTTTGTAGTGCCTTCACACCTGCTGCTCTTTACACTGCCTCGCGGAGTGAGGCCACTGCATTGAGAGGAGAAATGTGTTCCCTCACTAATGGGCAAACTCCTGGCAGATTGCTCTGCCTGACTCCCACATAGGTGTCTTGTGTCTGTGTATATGGAAAGGTCTAATATAAGGGCGCTGCTAAACCATCTTTAGATCATTAGCTCTCAGTTTGTGTCATAGCTGCTCTTAGGGTGGGTAATTTACTGGTGAGGGAGAGCCTGCAAAGACTTCACCCTGCTTGCCTTCATCCTCTTGTCCACTTCTGCAAACCATGCTCAGCCCTGGCTATGCCTCCAACTGAGATGAAGGCTCTGTCCAACTGTGAGTTCTGCTGGCACCTCTTACAGCTTCTCTGATACTCTACTTGATATAAGTGCTACTCAGTGTTTTCTCTCTACCATAGCCCTCTAAAAATTGTCACATAAACAGTCATGTTCAGAGCTGATATAGAATAGAAAGGAAAGGCAAGTCAGCAAAATATCCTGCAACAGGAGCTAATTGGACATATCTACAATACATGGACATAGGTCAGCACAGGTCCGAGATGCTACCACCTAGGAAGAGAAGATACATGGAGTGGAATGGAGAGGAGTAGGGCACTAGGCAAGGCTCTGAATGGAGGAGGGGAATCAAACCACCCTTCCTGGTGCATGATGAAAGATGGACCACTGTATGCAGAATGTGCTTTCCTCTGCTTGTTATTTATCAGTTATCTCCAAACTCCCATCCCTTTATCCTGCTTTATCCCAGATTTCCTTTCAAGTCAAGTTCAAGCACATAGCCCACCATTTGTGTTCTGCTGTTCTTAAGTCTCTTTCCTCCCCTGCTTTTTCTGAAGAGCATTTGAATCTCTTCACTGTCTCCCTGGATTACTACTCGATGGATAGCGCACATCTCCTAATGTCCACCAGCCATGTCAGAAAGAAGCAAGCTGTTCCTACATGTTTAGTCACCCTGTCATCTTCATATGTCCTGTTAGGTCTGTTGCTGCTTGCCAGGAATCAGATGTGTGTCAGATGGGTCTCTATACTGCACAAAAGCTGAGCACATCATTCAGACTTAAGATATCGGTTGTTTGGGGGTTTTTTTTGTCAAATATCTTTGCTTGTATCTATTATTTTTGCTCATTATCTTTGCTCATCTACAAAGAAAGGCAGGATATGAACAACAATTAAAAAATCCTCTAGCAACAATGTTAAAAGTCTGATTGATCTCACTGAAAGTATCAAAATAGTGCAGTACATTAGAAACTGAGAGGTTTTGACATCAATTTACTTCATAATTCTTAGAGAGCTACCTCTAAGCCTCAGTTCCCTCATGTTTAACTGCAAACTGCCCACTTATAACTGGGGGAATTCCAGGACATTTTGCTACTAATAAAATAAAACTGATCTTGCACTGGAAATTAAGTGGGCACTTTGTCCTTTCTTCACGTTATTTTGGAGATGATGTATGTTAACTGTTACTGCCACTTCATGTGATAAATACATTTATTTTAGAGGAATCACCAGAAGTCATGATGTCTCCCACCAGTGTGAATTAAGCCAGTTACCCTATCTTCCATACATCACTTTTCCAGCACAGATTATACTGGTTACAGAGGAATCAAACTATTCCTAACTAAAGGTTCTTAAATGTACAGAAATATTGCTGATGGAGAGGAAGTGAGCATTTAAACATACTAAGGAAGGATGGTGCTTTTTCCTTCAATGTGTTTGGCTCTGATGGCCAAAAACAGGGGCTTGCAGAAGGTGCTGACACTTTTCCCCTTCAGGTTGCTAATATTTCATACAGAGCTTTAAAGAAAAGAAGAATTAAAAAATGCTATAGGATCAACGCAAACAGTCTGTGTTGTGAACCAAGATAAAAATGTGAGAAGTCCAGAAACAATATAGGGAATTTTTGTCTTATAATTTGAAGGATTTTTCTCATGGGAAAAATAACACTTTGCCTTAATAAAATAAAATAAATAGTTACAAGCACAACCCATTTGCTGTTTGATGTAACAATGTTATCTGCTCTCTGGGCTTTTTTTGTTTCTGTTCAAGGCATAAAATAATTATTGAAGAGGGCTGTTTCATCTCGGTGGAGTACAAAAGTCTTCTTGCTAATTGCCACATCAAATGACTAGAGGACCCCAATGGAAACCTTCAAATGACTGTGAAAAAATTCAGGCCATCACTAAATGCTGGGCACTTTTTTTTGTGGGGGTGATTTCCCATTGCAGATTAGGTTACTTGGGTGTGGGCTTATCACACAGGAAAGGCCTGGCCGCAGATTAGTTCTGCACCATTGCAGGTCTGTTATGCCAGCTTCATCCTTGACCAAATCGATGGCTAGCACCTTTATTGTATTTTTGTGATACGAAAGAACGCTGGACTGTCCAGGCAACAAAAGAAGCAGCAGAAGGCCTACTGTGTTTCTAAAGTGTTCCTTCTCTACTTTTTGTCATGCACCAGTGACATGAGTGCCGGGTCCCAGACTTTAACCTCACACAGAGTCAGAAAAAAGCTGTCAGTCTCGGCTTGTTCAAAGACAAATCCTTTGTGAAGATCAGACTGAAGTGGCATGGTCCATATACTCACTAAAGCATGCCAAGGAGTCAGAAAGTCATAATCCGCCTTTGTACTTATGGCCATTCACATTTTCCTCCATAGCTGGTGCCCAATTACCAGTGCTGTAATTTTTTCTATTGTTAGAAAGCCATAAGGGTTTAGCTACCACTTATCCAATCGAGGTCACGACCTGATGTATTTAGGCTTTGCAAATATAAGTAACAGTTCCCTTATCAGTGTCACCAGGACTCTTTAACACTTAGCAAGCAGAAAGATAAATATACTTGGCAGATACAATTTGATCCATTGCTAAGCCTTCCATTTTACCACTGACCCATGGCGCTCTGCCATTCAAGGGTATGTTAACTGTTATAACCTTATACCCTTCAACGCCAGCTCAGAAACTGGCCAACTTGCGCTTACAGGAAAGACTTACGTATGACAGCCTGTCAACCTGATCCGTAACACAAGGGTTCGCATTGGGAAACCAGTGATGATTCTGACTTTGCTCATTCTAGCTCTGCTTTGACCCAGCTTAAGCAGAATTCCTCCTGCCTTACACCAGGACAAGATTTGGGCTCTGGCTCAGGCTAATGTGCTTCCAGGAGAAAGCCAAAGCCAGATGATTTCTGTGTTGCTATTACTAGGACCGTCTCTTTTTACTTCTTGACTTTCTTTGATCCACTGGCTAACTTTAATATCGCTTTATGCTATTTTATGACTCAGATTTATCCTGAAAGGTTCTGATTACCTCTCTTCCCTCTTTCTGATCCTTTCTAAGACCTCTACCAGCCACAAGGTCTACATGAGATAGGACAAGGCCCTGGCTTTGGAAGCTGGAGAGTGCAGATTCTGATTCCTCTACCTCTCTGGCAGGTACAGAAATCAGTACTCTTAGCAGGGTTCTGTTTAGCAGGCACATATTTAAGAAGGGCTAAAGATGCAGCATCAGATCTAGAGAAGCATCTCTTCTAAGCAGAATAGGGTAAGAATTCAAGTGTGAAAATCCTATAATAAACCGATGAAGATTGACTGGAGCTTTCTGCTATCTTGAAAATGCATCTTGACTGACTACAGGTCTGAAAGTTTGAGGCATTCAGTTACTGCCTCTTCAACCGTAACTTGAGGAACCCATCCTTCATTTGTCTCAGAATGAGGCTTCCAAAAGATATTTTGCAATCTAAACATGAAATGTGGTTCTTACCACATTTGACGAGCCAGACCCTCCAGATTGCTTTGCAAATCTATCTCCCAGTCTTCCTTATTCTCACTATAGAATTTCTTTGATCCTCACATTTAGGTTTTATTAATATCACCAAAAATGACATGATATCTGGTACTTGCAGTGGAATCTTAACCAACATAAAAGGATGGCTAAGAATCCTTATTCTTATTAAAATGGCTTAGCCATAATTAAATGGCTGAATATCAGCTCCAGCTCATTCATATATGCAGTTGGATCAAGACTGGGTCAATATTTCAATCATGATTAAAGCCCAGAGTCTAACTTCCCACATAAACATATATTTGTGCACATAAAGGATGGTTTGGCCTCCAGGCCCATGTCCCCATGTCGGAAATGCAGAGGTGAAGTTATACTCATGAACAAGGCAAGCTCCCCTGTCTCCTCTCTCGTGCAGAAGTTTAAAGCTTTATCTGAATGAAAACTTCCAGGTCATTTTATACTCTGTGTAACAAGGAAATGTTGTGCTATAATCAAGAGCATGAGTCTAACACTTTACCAATAATAACGCACTGTCAGCACTATTAATCCTAAGGCAAAGGCCATGAGACGGTCCATGTCTTTTTTTGACTGTTGAGAATTTCCTGGACAAAATGAAGAAGAGAGAGAAAAAAAAATTACTTTGCATTTGTACAGCAATGTCAGTTCAGGCTGATGATACTTTTATCACCATTAAGCACTGTTTTATCTCCCTGGTTTTGCAGGGACTTGTTAAACATCCTGCATATTCTTGAACAAAGACACTCAGCTAACAAGATCCTCTTCTTCTTGGAAAAACTGTCCATAGAGTCGTGTGGTTATCACCCAAGGTAAAACCAGCAGAAAATCATGTCCGTTTATTACACAGCTTCTCTAAATTAATATTGTTTCTTCCTCTGTATGCTCCTTTTTTTGTTGGTTTTTTTTTCCTTCAAAATTGCTAAGCACTAAGTAAACAGTCTTTTAAATAATTCTTGACCCAAGACACAGCGATGTCATGCTGGTCCTAGACCTTGCAGTACGCAGCAGGAGCTTTGAAGGGTGAGCGGCACCCAGTCCTCAGCCGGAGGGTACCAAAGTCCGTGCTTTGGTGATCCAGTACAGATTTTACAACCACGTCTTTACTGCTGGCCAGTTGAACTTCTAGATTCAGACTCTATTAGTCTAGCCTGGTTTCCAATAATATTATTATTGTTCAACTAAATCTCTAGTTTAATTTCCTTAGAGTTCATATCCTTTGGAAGAGCTTTATGGAAGTTTTCTTTTTAAGTGGCAGCTATATGGGGCTTAAAACAGATGATATATTCTAGGCTATCACTCTTATCTGGAGCTGAGATGCTCAGGAGAATAGGGAACTCTTTTTGGTTTTTTAATGATGTGTTAGGGCATGGAGTTTCCTGAACATTTAGCAAAGGGATGTCAGGGTGAAACAGCTGCACATATTAAACTAGCAGTGAAATCCAACTCCTTTTCATCTTCTCAGTTATACAGCTCTTTGTGAAATTATTCCACAGGGCAATGTGTGAATAACTGCTAACTAATGTATGATCAGCTCCATTTTAAGGTGGTACAAATGGGTCTGCCTGCATAGTGCTGACATAGGTGATGGAGCCAGCACTGAGAAACCACACTGTCATAAATTGATTCGGGTTAAATGGCCTGATTCCTAGCTAATTATTTTATAGTTCATTGACATTCAGCAAATGTGAGAACTGCAAACCTTGTAGCCACAAGGTGCTATGAGATAGCTGTAAACAGAAGGGCTTTGATGCGACAAATGGTACGTAGGGGCAGTTCCATACAGGCATCCTTACACAAAGGCTCACTTATAGGGCCTCTGCCAAAAAAAAAAAAATATCAAGCCATAACAGCTATTTTCATCCTACCTGGGAAACTCTTACATGAAAGTATCCAATGCACTGACCTTACCTTTCCCTCATCAGTTCCTTGTCTCTACGCTAGTCACAGTTTAGAAGATGTTCACAGAAAGTGTGAAGAGAAATCAACACATCAGTTATATCAGTATAAAAGTAAAGTACTTCTGGAAGCAGACGTTGTAATTTGCTATCACTTTGTAATTTAAAATAAATATTAGAAATCTTCAGAAGTCTTGCAGAAGCAAGAATACAGATAGAATAGTATGACATGTTTACAAACACCCTTCACTCTCCTTTAGAAGCAGGCAGGGTGTCCTAGTTGATAGCACACTCAAATAGGGTGGAGCGGGAAACTGATAAAAATAGTTGGTTTTAATCAGGTTTTAAATTAACAAGCAAGATGTGTTGATTTGCATGGCTGGCTCTGATCTTGTTTGGTGCTCGTTCTTCATCATTTTCCCATTTTAAAAATGGCTCTTTTTTAAAGTGGCAAAGCCTCCTTCTCCTTTTTGTTTATCAGAAAGTTTCCCTGTGTCCTTTCAAAGTTATTTCAGTTTGCACTTCATAGCGTGTATTACTCATGCATTACTCAGATTTATCAAGCTGCATTTAGATGAGAATTTGAAATTAAACCAAGCATAAAAACCAATATTTTACCAAAATAATGCTACCCAAAATATACATAAGAACAAGATATGGTTTTACCAAGATAGGGTATTGACAGATTTCTAAGATAGAGTTATGATATCTGGATTAAACTTAATTCATCAGCTTTTGATCACTACAGTTCAAAATTTGATATTAACTACATATTATCTCTCACAGCCTGACTTTGTTCATGGATTGAAAGGGGAATACAAACATCGTTGCCTTCCCAGACCCTGACCTGAAGAGTTTCTGACGTTAGAATCAACTCGTCATTGTACCAAACTAACCAAATAGATGTAAATGAAAAGGTTTAATAGTGCAACAAACTCTGTTTAAAGAAGCTCACCCAGCAACCAGTTCAATATTTTGGCTTTTGTTAAAAGGTCAGCAGAATTAATTCACTGTTGCCAGAGAAGCTGACAAAATATCACACTGCTGGTCTCTGATTAGAGGGCCTGACTACGGAGATTCAAAAAGATCGGGCCCGTTTCTCTTAGTTTTATGAAAATCCAGAACAACCCAATCAATTCTACATCCTTCCTTTTCCTTCCTCCTCCCAAGCTGCAACAGTTCAAGATTTGTTTTGTGATGTGGTTTTGGACATCCCTAGGATCAAGCATCTGGTATAGGAAATTAATCAATTGTAAGCACTTTAAAAAACCTTTGAGCTTTAATTCATTGATTCACTGCTAGTGCTTTCAAAATGTCACCCTGACACTGTTTCTCCAGGACCACTGAGGCTCTGACACCAGGGCTGCTCCTGCTCTTTGGGGAACAGATGATGACCCAGAGAGAGAGGAACAAACTTGCATTTCTTATACAATTTCACATGCCAAAACCCACTAGGACTTGCAAATTCAGAATTTGCGCAAATTAGAAGTAGACAAAAAATGGGATTTCTCCCAGAAAATGTGTCTGCAAGTCTTAAAATAAGATAAAATACATTTTGAAGCAAGGTTCCAAGTTAAACATCGTTTGAAACTTCATTTTTATTTTCAAAATTATTCATTATCTTTGATAATATTTTTTATTATTTCTTTTAAGATCCTATTTCTCCTTTTCTTTATGTTTCCTTGCTGGAAAATGGTGAAGTATGAGAAATAAGGGGAAAGTGCTTACTTTAGAGAGCAAAAATTGGTGAAAAACTGCACATCTTTACAGAGTTCCCAACATTGCCTTCTAAACAAAACCCCAAAATGGTCAAAGAAAATTGGAAAGCGTGGAAGGAAATTTACTTTCTTCTGCCTCTGTTTTCATTTTCCTTGTTTGTTTTGTGGGAAATCTACTTGAACTGAACAGTGTTTCAAAGTGAAGGATATCAGGTTTGTAATTGTATTTGTTCAACCTGTTTAGTCAGAAATATTTTTATTTACGTTGGTAAATTACACTTCCCAACTAATAAAATAAAAACAGCTGTGCTGGAAATGGGCAGGATGATTCTACTCCTGGCTTTGCCCAAGAACAAATATTTCAACAGTTCTTGTGTTCAAGTGCTTCGTTTAAATTAACTTTCTGAGAACGTACATAGGTAATTATGTCAACACAGAGTCAATTAATTAAAGTAATCTTTAATTTCCAGTTCCAAAATGTTCGTTATCATAGAAGGTACACCATGGTGTGGAATTTTGCTTTCTCTTTAGTGTCTGCCCAAGTAACCCTACTTTACTTATAACCAAGTTCATCAGAGATACACGCATTTACTCTATGCAGCATCTTTTTGTCGTTCATCAGGATATTTTGTGAAAAATAAACCAACCAACCAACCAAACAACAACAAACAGCAATTAAAAAAAAAAACAACCCCTGCAATAAGAATTCCTTCTTTCTTATTAAGAAATCACCTCCTCACCATTTTCTTGCTTCCTTTTAAAAACGTAATTCCCTTGATTAACAACAAACAGATTCCTGCTCATCATAGATAAATATTACTTGCTACTCCTATGCCTGTTGGCCGAAAAGCCCCAAAGAATACTGTTCAAAGCAAAAAAGCAAGCTGGAAAAATGAGTAAATAAGTGTTTAATACAGACTCAGTAACCTTCTTGCAAAATGAATATTTGTTCCCAAAGGTCCTGAGTCAGTAGAAAACAGATTTCAAACTATTAATTTGGAGTGGGGTTTAAGTGGAGTTTAAGAGCAAACAACGAAGACTGGGAATTCAGTCTTGCTCTTGATCCTTTCAGTAGTGCACAGGTCTCACTGAATTTGTTTTGCCAGTCTGTTGGCAAGAATTTGGCAAAGGAGCTCAGCCATCAATCACCACCGTTTCTTCAGCTTAGATATAAATAGCGTAGGTGAAGGTTTAGGGTTGTTTATAAAGAATCCACAAAATCTTTTTTTTAATCTTTAGAGACAGATGGAAATACCACAGCATGTTTTCAGGTCAAACTCAGTGCTTGAGACAGCTTGCAGTATAGTGCTAGCTGTAAGTGCTAGCTAGCTGGTCAAAAGATAGGAAAACATCACTTTTCATTAAATTCTTCAGTTTTGATATGGGAAGAAAGGTTGTTGGGGGCCTAAATTGCCATCCTGGAACACCAACGTGCTGAGCTGGGTCTCCCTTGGCAGATGCCCTGTGTAACTTCACAAAATATGCAACGTTTCTGTGCCCCAGCTTCTAAATTATTTCTAAAATTAAATATCTTTCCCTTTTGCCCACCTCATTATCTTTGTTTTGAGGAAGGTTCTTCAGAGCAAGAGGCTCTATGTGCCCACAGGTGGTGGGTTCACCCTGGCCAGCAGCCAGCCGCCCACCCAGCCGCTCTCCCACTCCTCCTCCTCAGGGACAGAAGGCAAGGGGAGAAGACGGGATGAAAAAACTCATAGATTGAGATGAAACCAGATAAATGACTCACCCTTGCCCAGGCTCAGCTCCACTCCTTTGCTCCTGACACCTCTCCCAGAGCACAGGGCTGTGGTCAGTCCACAGCAGCTCCTCTCTGCCGTTCCAGCCTCCTCACCCTTTCCCCTGGCTCCACCATGATGTCTCCGTGGGCTCCACCATGATGTCTCTGCGGGCTCCACCATGATGTCTCCATGGGCTCCACCATGATGTCTCCGTGGGCTCCACCATGATGTCTCCGTGGGCTCCACCATGATGTCTCTGTGGGCTCCACCATGGTGTCTCTGTGGGCTGCAGGGGAATCTCTGCTCTGGCACCTGGAGCACCTCCTCCTCCTCCTCCTCCTTGTCCTCTGACAGGTACTCACACGGCTGTTTTTCAAGTTTTTTTCCCTCTTCCTCTGCCTGTCCAGCATTTTTGGCCCTTTCTAAACACTCTTTCCCTGAGGTGCTGCCAGCCTGGCTGAGGGGCTCGACAATGCCTCCCTGAGGGGCTGTAGGAACCGGCTGGGACCGGCTGCGTCCTGCCCAGGGCAGTTCCCGCCTCTCCTCACAGAGGTGCCTGCAGCCCCTGCTGCCAGCACCTTGCCAGAGTCACCCAATACAACATATTTTGACATTATATAGCAAAGGTAACTCTGGCAGCGGCCATTATCACAGAGGGCAGGTGGGAAAAAGAGCGGGAAACAGGGAGCTGCGCTCTCAAAGCTCCTCAGACTGCCGCCCGTCGAGCTGTGCATCTCAGTGAAGAGCTAAGGATGGCATTGTTAGCCTAGTAAGTAATTTTATGGTGAAAGGGTTGATTTTGATTAGGCAATGCTGCACCCAGTTGCTCCTACGACATCCTTAAGGGTGGTGGCCACATGGAGTCAGGCCTGGAGCTGTTGCAGTACAGCAAAAACTCAGAGATGCCCGGCGTTCATGCTGGAGATCACAGCAAGGTAAGAAGCCATCAAGACCCTTGGGCTTGGCCATGTCTGCCACGATGGACATTGATCCCAGAGGCTGGGACACGCTGTGGGCCTGGGCAGAGTTACCCCACGGCACAACAGGGAGGCCTGGGCAGGGAACCTTCCTGTGATATGTGACCGTGCCACCGAAACTTGGTTTAGAAAACCCATTTCTATCTTTCCATCGCGTGTTTCAGTAAAATGTCTTACTACGTTAAAAGATTGGCTGAAAATACAAGTCCAAGTCCCGCAGAGTGTTAATTTCCATTGATTTTATTGGTAAAAGCAGGGTATTTTGTACTCCTACTAACACAAATGAGCATTATGGCGTCACTGCTGGTATACGGCTTATTCTCACAGAAGGCAAGACGCTGATAGATAATACCAATATTTCTAGCCTCAGATATTCAGCTGATACAAATTTATCCCCATATACTGCTTTTCTGTGGTAAATGTAGATACTTTTATGTTTGCATTCTGACCTCTGAGCCTTCCTGAGTCTAAAAAGACCCAGAGCTTGGAAAACAAAGCTCTTCTCTTCAAACATGCGGTCAAGAAACCCATTTTTGAAAAGTCAGTAGAACCGAGTTTCTTATGAGAGTCTGACCCACACCAGAATAGAAACCTCAATTTATTAAAAAATAGCATTACAACTGTCATGCTGGCTGATGCCCTCTACTTTTACGACAGAACAATAGAAAATCAATTACACCGGCACCCCCCTGCCTTGCAGGGTGAGACCATGTAAGCTTTCTCAACAAAGATTGCAGATGTTTCTTAAAGACAGATTTCTGAAGCCTTGTTCTTTAGGTAGGGAAACTTGGCCTCCTTTCACAAATGTTATGTCTTCATTTCCTCCGTTACAAATCACAAATCATTCTGCATTTCCACGAACGGTAGGCTTTATCACAGAGACCTGCTAGATGCTGGACTAAAATAACTGATTCTTGTCGTTTGGGCCACCAAGCAGTTTGCAGATGGTGATACTCGCCAACAACCTCAGCAAACTAACGCTGCATAGAGTTAAAAATATTTGCCCCATTCCCTTCCCCAGGATACCATCCTTCTCTCTCCTTAGCTTTTACATCTAGAGAAAAATACAGTATTTGATGCTTACTTTTGTAAAGGATTTTAGCAGCTCATGTTGCAGATGTAGCCTCCCAGGTCAGAGAAGGACTTATTTTCTGAATGCCTAATACATATTTAAAGGCTGATAATAGCACAGGATAGCTCCAAGAATGTTATATAACTTATAGAATGTCTATTAAAAAAGGAGAGACTTTGCCACTTAAAAAAATAGAAGCTTGTGAGATTCCCACCATCTGGATGGAGTCTTTTTTCTTCCCAGATGAATTAGTTGTCAGGGGAGGAATTATTTTAGGCATCAAGTAACCCCTGATTGTGAGTGACAGACTAACACAAGAGCAGATGCAAGGTTACTGCTGCCTATCCATTATGTGGAAAGGAGACCCATGCATGTCCTACTTACTGTGCATACTGACTTGGGTTATTAAAAGAGTAACTAGAGGTGGGTCAGACCCAGAAGATAGCTTATACCACTCACAACAGATGTTCTTTCACAAGAAAGAAAGCAAACACTGGATACTTTCTGGGGCTGCTATAGAAAGAGGGGCCTTCAGCGCTTACAGCCACTCACTAGATCAGATTTGCAACGGAAGCACAAAACCAGCTTTTTTCACTCAAACAACAATTACTTTAATAAACTTTCTTAAGGTCCAAATTCTGCAGAAATCATGTCCTAGAACATCCTTCTTTGTGAGTATCCTGTGCGTAACACCATCTTAACGAATCCAGATAAATAGAGCAACAGGCAACATTTTGAATACGTCTTGCGATAAAAATCAGTTTTCACCATCTCCTATTTCAGCGAATGGAAATGTCTTTATTTACATCAATATGGATATCTGCAAATCCCTTGTCCCTGCAGGCAGTACAATTCTGTTACAGGAACCCTTAGTAGTATCTACTCAATAAAGTTGTATTTATAGGTTTATGTAATATAAGCTATAACCCTATATACAATAAAAGAGGCATTATTATAGTAGAAGTTCATTAAATGCTGCCTAGAAATTTTTGTGCCACCTCGTTTCTCTATGAATTAAAAACTCAGACTCTGTCCATCCATATCTTTACCAAGGTTCCTACATTGAGGAGACGATCTGGATTAGTCTCACATCTGAACCTTTTTTTTTTTTAAATTTGGTGGACCTAAAGTAAGTCTGAACTGATCTGAGTCTGAAAATTCAAAAGTGAAGTGCTGGGCTGTGAAACATTTTACAGTCTATAAAGAAAAGAATATCTTCAATCAATAAACACCACAAGTCATGACCCAGCATTTTTCAAATCTAGTATAAACAGAGCAGGTGGTCAAAGCAAACAGGTATACAAAATAAACGTGTGCTAAATGTTGCTGAGATCTGGTCATTTTCTCTTTAGAAAACCTGATGAAACACAAAAGGACAGCAGACAGTGCTAGCCGAAAATAAAGACATTAAAAAACAGTGCCATCTTGTGGTAAGTAGAATCCTTTGCTAATAGAAAATCAATTTTTCATACACAGAAATCTAGATGCTAGAACAAAGCTATTTAGAGCTTGAGGTGGTGACTTTTCCTCTCCTCTGGGTTGGTTTCTTCCACAAGCTCATAAGTGCTGCCGTTAGAAAAAACAGACAGCTATAAAAAAGTCTGCTTCTCCCAATAAGAAATGAACAGTAGCTACATCAAGTTTACGTACATGAGCACATTCATGTCTAGCTCCTCATTGCGTTGCCTGATTTAACGTAAATCACTAGTCTCCGTATTTGAATTCCTGAGGTGATTAACAATTATGCCAAATATCTCACTGCTGAAATGCCGTGAAGCTGAAACTGCAGCTCGGGGCAGCAGTAAGACAGTGTCACCTCCGCAGAAGACCACGCTGAAGAAACAAGGTGCGTTTTCTGAGGACAGACTCTCTGAAGTTGTGCAGTCTGCCCAGGCAAGCGTGTGCTGTTGGGAATGGAGTTGAGAGTACGAGAACAAGAACTTATCAGTGCCTTGCTCTAATTACTGCTACCAGAGTATGACTAAAAATAAACCTGAAGCTTTATCAGTCAGAGACACTTTGGTGAAATATTTCTAAGGCCTGACTAAGGCTACTGAAATCAGCAGGATCTTTTGTCTTTGACCTGAATGGAACGAGACTTCAACCTAGTGTGCACATACTTCTAACATTATCCAACATTTTCTGTCTCACTCCATGAGTTTTTTCTTAAACCATGTGATCTGTTTACCAGTGTAGGTAGTAGTAATACCATAATAAAAGCTCGATAATTATTTTAGGAGCCATGGACTGTCTGGTACAGTATCTCCCAGTGAGTAATAAATACTCTGAATTTACTCCATTAATTCGTGCCTCTTGATTGCTTTTGAGATAAGAAAAGAATTCTACAGGGTTTTTAAAATTAAAAATTCATTTTGAATACCTGTGAAGAAAACCTTTCAGATTTCTTGAGATTTGCCAACTCTATTAATTGACAATAAAAGAATGATGAGAAGAAGGATGTATTTTATGGAATTTTCCAAGTTCTAATTAAGATTTGTTGGAAATAGGCATTAGAACTAAAAGAATTGCATGTCTTTATCTGAAGAATGTTATTCATCCTAGGCAATAAACATAACCCTTTGCCATAAATGTCAGGCCTACAATGTTCTGAATGTTGCCAAGAGGAAAGAGGAAAATCTTTTACATCAGGAAAAAACCAGAGGTAACTTCTGGAGAAACCATGAGTAACCTTATTTCCGTTCACTTTCAAGCCTCAAATGTACAAACATCAGTTACATAATATGATTGAAACAAATATATTTTCTTTTTTACAACAACAATGTTTAAAAGAGCAGTCTATGATTTTTATTTGTCTAACTCTTTACCCCTGAAGAGCTTGGCAGCAGGTATATTCAACATCTGTCAAAGTCAAGTCCACAGTTGCCTCAATTCAAGCACCTGAAAACTGAAGTTTCCAAAATTATTATTTCTTTCTGAAAATGAAGCTGAAAACATCTATTGTCTTTCATTGTTGTTCTGTGTATGAAAAGAAAGGTACACTTTGGGTGGGTTTTCGTTGTAGGTGATTGGAAAGAAAAGTGGTTCAATGCAACTTAGAAATATGGTGCTTACATATTTTCCCACAGCAGACTGTTTTTTTTCTTTTGGACTAGACGATCTTCAAAGGTCCCTTCCGTCCCTACCCCTCTGTGATTTTGCAAAGCATAATTCTTTTGATACTTAATATAGCAAGTGAAAAGCAACAGGTTGCGATTACAGGCTTCTGTAAGCCGTTGAACCCTCATGTTTTGACACCTAGTCTGTGAAAGAGCTGCTGAGCCTCACAAGCACCAATCCTTTGTTTATTAAGAATATGGCTTATTGCATTTGTCAAAGCATGTTGAAGTCTGCTAGCACCTGAGCTGGCACCTCAACACCCTTGGTCAGAGGGCTCAGGTTATCTCAATAACAACTGTTCAAGTGAGGGAAAAGACTACGAGTCTCCCTAATGTCCCTTTCTACACAGTATCTTATCTGATTGATCAAAATCTAGCTATTTGCTGGAGGAAGTGCAGGGGCTATACTCCTAATCAGCTCCATACCAATCTCCGTGAGTCAGCGTGTGATCTCAGGGTGTATAAAACACATAATGCAGAAGTGAAGAGTATCTAGAGCTACGATAGCACCTGCTAGCTACAGATCTTTATCCAACAAGGGTTTCCCAAGTACATTGAACTGTTCCAAGGGTAAAGAGCAAATTGGCTGGTTCAGTCTGGATTTCTGGGAAAAGTGCTATTGTACCCTCTGAAGGATGCAATGACTGATGCAATAATCTACTGCATTAAAACGTACTTGTGAACCTTTAAAAGCAGGCCCAGCTTCTTAGATGATGCAACATTAGCGTATAATATTTCCTCCCAAAGTTATTCGCCCCTTAAGCTGTTCCTCCTCTTGTCTCTCTGATGTATGTTGAATGTGTTTTATTCCATATAAAGTCAGCCATATGTAAATATTGTAACAGGCTGCTAGAGTAACTAAATTCCATTACCCTATTGTAACACAGCTGACTTTTTTTTGGTGAGAAACATGATGATATTTCCCAAATGACTGAAACCAGCCATAGTTTTCTCCTAAGTACTTCCCCAATGACTGAAATAAGGAGGTGCCATGCTCCTTGCTGATGGGAATAGAATATGCACTAAGACAGAGTTTAGCTGAAAGAAAGAGCATCAGGCTGCTGCTTTTCTAAAATATCAGAAATGAATCATTATTTTATTATTTCCAACGTTTGCACTGAAAATATACCCCAGGCTTAAAGCACGACGTAGGAATTCAGTCTAGACCTTTACAGGTGTTTATTCATGGACACTAAGAGATACTTGACCATGACGTCACTGGATGGAACTGATATTAGATTGTGACCACAGCAGTTACGTGTACAAATGTATCACTGGAGCACATAGGCCAACGAACAGATTAAGAGCATTTTAGTCACATTTAGGTCATAATTGTCCAGAAGGTGGTGTAATGAGTCACAGGAGCTGGAAGTTTCTCAGGAAAACTGAAGTGACCTGAATGTTACAACTACCGCTGGTCTTTGGGGAACAAAGAGGACTACGTGGTTGAGCTTTACAATGTGGAACTGTTTGATTAACAATTAGAATTTATTTGTATGACACAATGCGCCCAGTTAGTAATGCAGGTGGAGTGAGCCAGGTATTGACACAAACTCACAGGCTGCTAATTTTCATTTGTTTGCTTTTAAGAGTGAGATTCTGCCACAAATCCATACACAAGGCATCAAACAGACCTTTGTCACCTCAGAACTACTTAGTCTTAGTTCGATTTCTAAAAATGGAAACCAAATGTGTGTGAAATGTTTAAAGCTAGGATTGTTCAAATCTAGGAATGTGTTCCAATAAAGTCCCTTGTAAGAAATGCCGGGATCTGCAAAAATAATACAAAACCACTAGGAACAATTGGGAGTTTGTCTCCTTAATATGTAAGGATCTAGGAAGAGGTGAAAGATGCATGGGAAGAAAGAGAACAAATGGGGTCTCATTGCAAGTGCAAACAGACTTAGCGCTTCTCTAACCTGCTTTGGGAAGGTAATGCTCCACAGGGCACTGTCCTGCTGGCCACAGTTGCCAGATAGCATCACACTTTGGCCCCAATCCCATTTTATAGCTCTAACAAGTATTGGTCACGTGGTCAGCGGCCTCACTGAAGATTTGCATTTCACTGTTGTATTAAACACGTGCAAAGAGGCTGAAGATCAGTGGCAAAGGCTGCAGAAGGACCATTATCATTGTAGCAGCAGGGACGTTTTCACACAGGAATGAATTGTTCAAGGAATGGCTAAGTAAATGGAAGGCTTGGATTAGAGTTTTTCCCATTCAAGGGATGCCCTAACCCCTGTAGTTTGTTCTATAGGCTATCTCTTTTCCACCAGTACTGTTTTATTCTTCAAAAAAGACTTCAAGAACGGCTAAGCCAGGAATACTGCAGTGGTATGGTTGCTTTCTCTAGTAAGTAGACAGAAAAAGAGAACCCGGAAACCTGTCTCTTCCTTTGCCTATTTTGCATTAACTGGACGCTGTGTAAAATGCAGTGGCCGCTGGGGGAATGTACACCAGAATCCAAATTTCTCATACTCTAGGTGAATTCTTGAATCCTTATCTGACAGCAGGAGACACCAGTTCTCACCCTGTGAATTTTGAATTCTTCCCTGAATGATGGCACAGCTTCGTCCTTTGGTCTGGGTAGCTGGGATACCTCACACGAAAGCCAGAGATGTGGGGCTGATCCCTCCTCGGAGCACACAAAAGCTGAAGCTAGGCTTCTTGCATCCGGGATGTTTGTCCCAGTCCCACGTGTACCATAGTGCATATCTCCTTCTTCTTTTCAAAAGGCTGAGAAATGCTGTTTTCTTTCCAAAAATACCCTTGCAGCCAATTATCCAGAATTTCTTGACTTTCATGCTGTTCTGGAACCCAGAAAAGTCAGGTTCTTCCCAGATGAATTTCTGGCTGCTGCTAACAAGCTGAATTCACAATATGGACTCTTCAGATACACCGACTTCTAAACCAAGTCATAGCACAAAAGGAACACAGGCCTTGTGCATGAGCCTCACGCATGGACCTTCAAGTCCACTAGTTAGTTAAACTGGAAATTTTATACCAATTAAATTGAAATAATGACCGGTTTTTGAGCATAAGACGATAGCCCAAAAAGCACAAGCCACTTAAAGATGTGCATCAAAAGTTTGTGAGAAGTATTTTTAATGCACAGGTGTTATTATAGACATGCAGCAGGATATATAATAGACACGCCTCTTGCTCCTGAATGTTGCAAGACTGGAAACAAGGTAGAACCTACTCTAATAAAAGTAAACAAAAAGATGAACTTCTATGTAGGTAACGAGTTCAGAGTTATGTGCTTAATTGGTTTAGCTGGAACATGAGTTACCCCGTCACTGGGCTTTCTTAGGCATGCCATTCTTTACCCTGTTAAGAAGTACCAAAGTTCTATTGCTAAATTCTTGCTCATTAGAAGAGGAATTCCAACAGACAAGTCACTATCAGAAAGAAAAGAAACTTATTGAAAACAAAATCATTGATGAAATAACCATTCATCAATTATAAACTTATAATTGTAGGGTTTATCTCCCCTCTGCCTTTCACCACCTGTTACAGATTTGATGGCTTATCATAACTATCTTGTTTATTACAGATATTCCAGGTGAGTAATATGTGAGAGGGCGTATTCCAGGAGTACAATAGAGAGAAATTGTGTGAGCAACCATTTATTGGGATTAATGAGTGCAAGAACAGTAATAGTTATATGGGAGTGTACCAGCCGTGCTGGAAATAGTAATGAGGAGAAGGGCATTTGAGACAATGATTTGATTAAAAATAGAAAACTGACCACTTGTAAATGTACATCCACATGTTTAGCTAAGCACTTCTCTCAGCTTCCTTTTACTCATATATATTAAGGAGCTCAGGAAAATGCTGAGTGTCTTCAGCAGGTTATGAGCTGGGTCCTTAGCACCTGTGAATGACTACATTGGTTAGATGACAGGACTGTGGGTTTTTTGCAGGGATGGCAGAACACCATCTGAGAATTTCCTTTTCACCCTCGTGTATAACTTGAGTAGCTTGAATCTTTAATAAGCAGTTCAGGCACCCTATACTAAATCTCAAAAATATCTCAAGTCTTACATTAGCTGATGACAGTCATAGCAAAACAACAGTGATTTCAGTAATCCAGAGAGTCACTTAGGGAATCTTCCTAAATGTGTGTGGCCTCATATGTGATAATTTTTCTATGATCAAAGGTTTTTCCTATTCTTCCTCTGTAAATTCTTAAATAATTCTCTAGAATTAGCCACACGTGGTTGCCTGATCACCCATGTACAGTGCTTATGTGGTAAGACTGTAAGTCTAAATCACAAGTGACACCTGATGGTAACGGATTTCTTTGCAAGTCCCAGGCTTTGTCTGTAAAACGTCATTTCCAGTACTTTGCAAAGACATATACATAATATGTGCAAGTTTTCCTCAAAAAATAAACTAAAACGATACATAAAAAGAGCCTATGATTTAAAATATTTGCCATGGCGTGTTTCAGAAGAGGTTCTGAAAAGAGAAAAGAAGCTGTTTGAGACTTGCTACTATTTCCCAGCCCAGAGTTCTGTTCCCTGTGGGTGTATGGATGATGGAGCGAATACCTGTTTCCATTCCCAAAGGGCCAGACTTTCAGGCTGAGAAGTTCTCAGGGATTTTTGAGCAGCCTCAGGGTGGAAGTACATGAAAGTGTATTTGGAGTACATGAGGAGCTGGCGTCTTGGCATAACACCGAAGTGGAGCACCACTACAGCATAATTTGTGGAATGGCCTCAAAAAAGTTGGCATTTTCTTACTGCAATTGTTTCATTCTCTTTTGCTCTAGGCACCTTTCTTTGCAATCTAAACAACACTGCCAGGGATTAGGTCGAATCAACTGCCTGCTAATATTTTAATCCTTTTGCAGCTCATTGACCATAGCTGAACTAAGTGCTGGTCAAGTGCCATGTCACTAGTTCAATGGAATTCAGACTTTGGCACTCTGAAAAAGGCAACAGATGTGCTTTAATGATTATCTAATAACTTGTATTTTTTTTTCAGTTTGCTGTGCTAATGAAATCTACTCTCATTGACCCAACAGACAAAACCGTAACAGTAAGAACATTAATGGCAAGACAAAGGACCTGAACAATAACGCTCTTTGGCAAAAATCCAGAAATCAAAGTGCTACAAAGTGTACTGGGAGCAACAGACAGGTTGACTTCCATTCCACAAGCAGTTAAAAAAATTAGCTCTACAATTTGTGAATTGACTGTAGCAATGTGAATTCAACATGACTTCAGATAAACATCCTGAAATATCACTGGTTTTCCTGGGATCGGGAAAGATCAAAGTGAAATTTCTGTTATGACTCAGTAAAAATTCCAGATATCCAGATCCAAAACGTCAAGTTTAACCTTTGGCTGTTTCATTAAGGTCAGTGGAGGTGTATAAAAGACAAATTCAGTTTATGATGCCTGATTTCATATATAAAATTACAATACTACAGGCATTAGTGCAGTTTAAGAGCCTTGACCTGCCGTTTTCACTTCATGTTCAATGAGTGTCAGATCATGTACTGAGCAGTCTAGAAAAGAGATTAACAAAATGGCATTTAAATAAAACTGGTACTACTGTTTAAGGCATAAAATCAAGGATTTCCAAATCAAGTGGACTTAAAATTGATCATTCTCTCAAATGCATCTGGATGTTGTGGCAGCTGGCTTCACAGATCATTACCAATCTCAGTGCGAGGTCAGCTGCTCAGATGCACTGGCTGGGAACAAGTGCTGAACTCCTGTTTATTTTTTTCTGGGATTTTAATGGGAGTGGAGTATCAAAATGTTTTTGTGCACCTGGTGCAAACTTTTTAAATACCAGAATTTGTCTGGGAATCCGTGTGGCAGCATACACAACTGTAAACACACCCTGTTTCAGAATCGTCCCTTAGCTTGTGCTGTCACTGCTCTACTAGTCCTTGTGCTAGACAGTAAAAATCTTGTTTATGAGAAGCTTAAAGAGATCTTTACAAGAAGGAAGACAAGTAGCTCTTTAAAAGGCAGCTTTCACTCATGGGCCACGTGGCTGATATTTGTAATACATTCTTTTAATATACTTTTATTATTCTATTTTAATTGTAACATGCTTTATTTGTCTCAAAATGTTCTCCTAAACTGCTGTGGAGATGATCTGTTCCCTCAGTCATTCCTGGCTTACTTTAGCAATGATATTGCAGTTGTATAATTACATTGCTAAACAAGATGACATGTTTTCCTCAGCCTTCTGCGGCTGATGTGACTTAATCATGATGGACCGTGTGGCATTAAGCAATAACAATAAGCAAATATATCTGGGCTTAAGGACTGGCGGCCCTATCTGAATCAAAAAAGTCTTTGAGTCTGTTGATCTTCAGGGCTTGTGCTTTGTATGTATACTTCCACGGAGAGAACCCCCTCTTCCTGGCTGTATTTCTTTTGCCTTATCCAGGTTGAATTTGATCTAGCTATCTCTGTCTGGAAATTACATTGTGATATCCTATTTATATCACTGGTGACATTAATGGCTAACGGGACACACTAGTAGCATCACAAGTGAGTTGTCAGATGTTGAGGCCATGACTTCTCTCTATCTCTCCAGATGACAGCAAGTAAATATTTTGAGGTAGGGGTCTTAGATAGAAGTCTTTGATCTTCGTGTGTGCCCTGCAGAAGCTTCTGGACTCTAGCAGAGATGAGCAGACATCAGTCACGCCAATATACAGCTGTCAGAGGAAGTTGTGTCATCTCTAATTGGCAGCACTCTTCTTTGTTTGTTGAAATTTGGCTAAGAAGCTGAGAATTGGCATTCTGTCTTCTCCAGGCTTCAAGCCTGTGAAAGGGGTAGGAGAATTAAACTTGCTGGCATCGCTGAGCATTTTTATTGACTGTGTGTTTGTCAAAGGGGACTGACCGAGAGATCAGAGATGACCTGATTGACCGGATGTAGGTTGTTGTTTTAGTTTTAGCTTATGTGAATCCTATGTCCTTTTGGAGTCACCAGTGATAAGAGGAGGAAAATGCACAGGAGGGAAATGACCTACCTGGTTGGACATAACAATCGCTTGGGCAGGAAGTTTTGCTGATGTGAAGTTAAAAACCTTTAACCCTATTCAGCAAGGTTTTGGCCTGCGGAATTTAATGGAAATTCTGCGTTGCTGACCTCAGTGATACCTGGTGCAAACAAAGCTACATGTCTCTCTTTCTGTATTTCCAAGTGACAAAGCCAGCTTCCCAGGTACCCTGTAATCAACCAGTGAGAGATGGTTCAAGGTGAGTCTCTGACCCAGAGGCCTGCGCGTACAGTCACACCATTAGAAATCCATAATAGTTCTGCTGGAAATAATTTCACTTCTGAAAGTATCCATTCCTCAAGCTGTAAAATTGAAGTGCTTCCCTGCTTTGTAGAGCTCCTTGTTGAACTTTATATAGGTAAGTATCTAAGATGTCCAGAATTTATATCAAAATAGACACCAACAGGCATATCAGTCTTTTTTAACTAGCTCCATACTCCCTGTGTGGCTTCTTTCATCAGCTAGCAGTGGGCAGGCAGCTTCAGACAGTAAAGCAGACACAAGGCTTTTAAAATTCCATTGCATTTTGCAGAGAAACTTTATTTACTATGCCTAAACTCTCATGGTCGTACAGCAATAAAACATCCTTTGCTCTAGATTTGATCCTTGAAGGTATCACTGGCTCCTGGAGTGTTGGGTTTGCTTTAACAAATTCTCTTTATGTTTTTCTGTCAGCTTCTATTTTTCCTGTCAACCTCCAGTTTCCCATCTCTCCATTTCTGTGGCTTTGAAGCTTATCCCTGATAAAAGACAGCACTTATGTCAAAATACACTAATGTCATTTTGACACACAAGTGCACAGCCTGGAAGCCATTTCACTTGGCAGAATTATCTCCTCTGGCAGCCTCACCACAGCCGAGTTGAGCTGCTGGGCACTCATGTGTATTTGTCCCACTCTTTTTGTCAGAGGTAAACCCTCGGGACTTTCATCAGCTCACATGAAATAAACACCAGTGCAAATAATTCTGAAAAAACATACCCGTCTGAGAGTGTTTTTCTGGGAAACAGTTTCTTGTTAGTTTTGGGGGTTTAATTCAGGGCACCAGGGTAATCCAGGGAAATGAGTAACAATGTCAGACACAGCATTTGCTCCTTTCCTTCCTTTTCTTCTGCTAAAGCAATGTTTTTTTAGTGAATGAAGGTGATAAAATGTTAGGAATTACTACAGACCATCTCCTTGGTGTTTCTGAATAACTCTATTGTGGGCCTGACTGCAGCTCATCTCTTTGCTCTGCAAGAGACTTGTATTAATACCAGCTTTTTTCCTTGTGATTTTGGTATCAGACTTTGGGTCCAGATCCTCCCTTCCAGACCTGACAGGAGGAGCCCAAAATTTTCATACTTGCAGCTACTGTAGGCCACAGGCCCTGCAGCTCAGTGGAAGTTTTCAATTTTTTTTCAAAATAAACCAAACAGCATTTTTGCCAAGAGCCCCTGCATGTTTCTTCTTCTTACACAGTTTTTAGGGAATAAAACTGTCAAGATATAGCTCAGAATTTGTATGCACTTACAAAGCTGCAACATCTCCACACTGACTGTTTTTTGAAAGAAGAGTGTGCTTACACCCTATAATTAGGCCATTTTGATCTTTGTCTTTTGTACCTGTATTTTACATAGATTTCCTGAGTGGAAAGTGATACATTGTATGCATTTTAAAAAATATTCCCCTATTTGTCTACGATTTTGTTTTAATCTCTGACAAAATGGAAATAATGCTTTCTTCCCTCTGCCACTGTCTGTGGTGTGTGTTTAGGCAGTAGCTCTTTGGGACATGATGCCCCTCGGTGAAACTGAATCTTCCGTACCTGGCACTGCTCTGGTCTCCCAAGGGCCGTCTGGGTAGTTGTTTGGATCTTTTCTTTCTCACAGAGTGCTAAAATTTGGATTTCTCATTATCTGGTGCCTGACTTGAGATACTGCATTCTGTGGAAAACCAAAGCACTCACAGATATAACTAAAGATAACCAGCATTTCACTTTAAAATGTATATGCTATGTGATAGTTATACTCTAAAAAATCAGGTCTTAAGGATCTCAGACTGAGATGAGTATCATAATATCGAGTATTATTGATATTGACTTCTCTGTCTCAGAGTCAGTCAAGTATTATTGATACTGACCTCTCTGTCACAGTTGTAAGCTATAAACTCCCAGTAGAACCACTTCGTCACCTGACAAAGACATTGTGGGTATGCACATCCTCATGTTTGTCTTGCATTTAGCTATTGTAGTGATAAGCATCATAAAAATGTGTGAGGAATTTACATCCGGCTTTGAGTAGTGATGCAGTTAAGTAAGGCCTCAGTGAGTACCGTTGGGAAAAAATGATACTACTACAGAGTTAGAGTGTGTAATCTGATTGCATATTGAATGAAATAAATGCAGAGGAGATTGGGTTGTGTAGCAAAATAAAAAAGGAGGAAGAATACTTTGGTTAAGTCTTTCAGATCTTAAACTTGTGGAGTTCCCAGATACTCCAAAAGCAAATATTTACTACAAATGCTAGAGGTGGTGTGTTTTAACCTACTTAATAGCACAGTAATGAATTGTGCATAAGAAGGTACTGTTTTCCATTATGATTAGAACTAGGATTAAATTTTAATTCCTTTTTTGAATTCGGCATAAATTGCAGATTCAATATGAAGCACCTTGTAAGTCTTCATCAATATAGGAGGAATGCATGAAAGAACAAAACAACTAGAAGCAAATCCTGACTCTGTTAAGGTAGAGAAGTTCCTGCTAACTTCCCTACAGCTGGAACTCGTTCCTTAGTGTGTTTCATGAATACAGAATATGCATTACGTGCCAAGGTTGTATGTTTTAATATTCACACTAAACGAGGACAACCAAGACATGAGGTCTTCTTCACAAGAAAGCAGCGTGTCTGAGAAAACCATGAAAATGAAATCAAGGCTTAAAATTGTCACTAAATAGCTTTCCATTGAAAGATAAAAGTACTTTCATAGTTAAGACAAAATTAGTAACAACTAGTAGTGTGACAAAGTGTCACTTTACTCACAATGTATTAACTCAGAGCCTTTAAGAGAACAAATCTTTCACTGCTTCACAGAATTGTGATGGAGTTTTCATAAAAAGACTCTTTTCTGTTCAAATTTACATCAGGACATTGTTCAGTGATTCTTGATATTTCATGCATGATAATATCTCTAGAAAGAAGGAAGATCCTTGTCTGTCTGGGAGCTGAAAGCAAGTGACTGAAATGAGAAAACAGTCACAATATCTCAATACAACGTTGTTATTATGGCAATTTATTTTAAAACATGACTTAGAGAACCACAAAGGCCTCATCGTGTTCTCAAACTGTGCCCCGCGCCTGACTCCCTGCCTCGCCTTCATCTGCATCAAATAATGCGTGATGTTTTACGAGAAAATATTTAAATATCCACAGAAGAGAAACAAAACCTTTCCCACATATTCTGTGAAGGTTTTGCGTACTGGAGATCACTTAAGAAGTTTCTTCTAGTTTTAACTGCTAATACAAATTTGGAATACAGAACTGGGTGCTGGGTGGTAAATATGTATTTATACTCACCACCAGCAAATTAAACAAAAACAGAGGTTTTAACTTTATCGGTACATTGGCAAATAACAAAGTCTGTGAGGCTTTCCTCCTCTTGATTGCAACCCCATCAATCATGTGGGCCAATATTCTTCAGAAATCTGTTTATGATATCAAAGCATTGGGGCTACTGCAGTGCTCCCCCAGATTAGTGAGTTCTGACTCATGAAGTGAGTTATCCGCCAGCAACTAAAAAAATAGTGTGAGTGCAAAGAAGGACCATAAAATGGAAGTGCTGTGAGTTTAACCTAGTCTTGAGCCTAGACAAAAGCCAATGACTCCAGGTCATATTAGATATTCAGCTGGCGTAACCATATACTGGTTTTTATACTTAAAAGACATCAACATTAAACTTCTAATTGGCAAACACCCTTGGGTGAGTACCCATCTCTCAGGTTTGAATATCAGCATTGGAATATTTTAAAACGAGAGAGAGAGGATAAAGTCTTTTACATCTTCAGATTATTTCTAGTAAAACTGGTTGCAAATAAGAGAAACAGGGAAAACAGTTTTAACCATATTCTGATTTGGGGGCACATTTCTTACAGCAAAAGAATACTTAGACTCTGCTTAAATTCCCCAAAGGGTCAAAGAGAAAATCTATTTTCAATTATTCAGAATAAAGACAAAACCCCTAGCTTGCTTTGCGAAAATGAACTCAGGATGCACACTGGTATTGAATCTTGGCTATATATGAAGAAGGCTGTGAAAACAAAATCCCCCTGGTGGTATCTCCCTCCACTCCTTTCTTAAAATAAAGACCATAAACTTGAGCAGTTTGGAGAGAAACAGGGGGGGAAGGAGAGCTTCCTGCTTTCTCTTTCCCTGCAAACATTCAATTTAGATCAGATTCAGCAGGCTGAAAGTTAGGAAACGACTAAGAGGAAGGTTCTTCTGCCAATCTGACGGTCAACAGAAGTGAGAGGATACAGCCATATGCTTCAGCAGCAGCACAAAGCCTCACGGTTGAGCAGCATCTTGCAGGGAAACTTGCATATAATGTGCAGAGCTCGTTAAACCAGAGCGCAGGGAGGTCTGCTTCTTACGTCGCGCTGGTTGTTACAACAGCTGGCTAAATTCAACTGCAATTGTAGTGGACAGCAGCAGTTGGGGGCCTTGCTTGCTGTCTGGCCACCAGGGACCACTACTATAACCTGTCATCACTCATCTAATGAGCTTGAAACAAGAGCAAAGACTCCTTGGCCGTACTTTGCTATCTTTAGAAGGGGTGGCATGAACCCACAACTGCTGTGTGTGGCAGGCCAGTTGGAGCTGAGCTCTGGGTACCGATGACAGCGTGTCAGGATCAATTCGCACACTTAATCCCAGGCTCAACTAGGCAGGCTCTGTTGATTCCAGCGTACAAGCACACATATGCTTTTTCTAGTTTAAGCTTTAAAAGTAATTGCAAGTCTCTGAAACCTTGGTACTCAAACCAGAGTAAAACATCCAGCATCTTGATTTTGGAAGCCTGTCCTTTGTGTGGCCAGTTTTCTACTTTTATGTATTAATTGCTCACTTTTACGGTGGGATAAAACCCAAGACTAAACAAAGTATGCTTATAAATGCCATGGTTTGACCTCAGTTATGCACAGATCAACTGAGAATAAACATGGTACAGTATCAGCAACTGCATAATAATTTAAGAATATAAAGTCCTGAGCAATAAAAAACACTGAACAACATCTATATCTTTATTTCCAGTCATAGGCTCCTAACGTATCAGCTAGATTTTTGTTGCTAGATTTTTCTAACCATACAACGATTGCAGTTTGGTAGTTTTGATCAAAGCCTGAGTTGCTTTTTGTTTCTCTGCTGTGCTGGCTGGGTGATAAGCCAGGTTTCAGGGTTACCTGAGGATTTCATAAACAACCTCCAGAATATGACTAGGGTGTCAAAGGATTTTAAGGAAGTTTTTGAGGAGGAAGGGGACAACAATTTTAAATCAGAGGAATTATGGCAGCCTTAAAGTTTCTGCATTCAGAGGTTTTCTTAACTGATAAGCAATTCACCTCGTGAACAATTTGGGCTCTGCACATTCCTGCTTATGGGTGCTGACAGAACAAGGAAAAAAACCTTGAAAACCTCTTTATTTCCCTATGATTTCAGCAGCCAGAGTTCTGTCCACTCCTCAGTTGGCTCCTGTGCAGAGCTGGTCTCCATGCCAACTAATGAGCCTCTTCATTAATTGTGGACATCTGGCTGTGACCTCCAATTAAAGCCCCATCCTTGCAACTGTGTGTGCATGTGTATGACTTCAAATTCATGCATGTGCCGTTCACACGCTTACAGTTAGCTGTGAGTGCACATGCTTGGAGGATTAGACTCCTTTCTGGACACAGCAACACCTTCAGGTGCTGCACAGGCTCTGGCGAGGCCCAGCTCTGCCTTGAAGGCCATCCTGGCCAGGAGACACTGTGATCTGACTCTGCTTGCAGAGATGGGCAGGGTGGAGGCAGGGAAAGCACTTTCCTTGGCAGAAGACAATGTTGTTGGCTTCACAAGTTCTGTGTTCACTTACCCATTTCAAACAAGCCAAGGGATATGGCAGTAAAAACAGCAGGGGGGAAATAACTGTGTATTATTCATATCTAAGCATATTTAGCTTCAGGCTCTCGCTGAACCTCAGCATGAGTTATTACCCACTGAATCAAGCCTTAGGCTAGTTTAATTATAGGAACATCTTATTAAAAAGGAAGGAAATGAGAAAGAAAATTAAGACAATATTCCTGGAGTACCATCTGCGTGAGTATCTGGAGCTCATTACAGGTTTCAGATCCTAAAATTAGCTATCACAAATGCATCACCCCTAAGTATCTTTAGCTCAAAAGGTGTTCACTCAAATATATTCTCCAGAACTAAAAACCAAGTTCTGCAAGGGTTGATTTGGTATCTTTAAAGTAAAACTGAATTGCATTTGAAATGGATTATATATAACTTCAGGAGTAGAAAAAAAAATGTGCTTGGCTACACAGAGGTCTTTAGGATGAGCAGTTTTAAAACAGAGATCCTTCAGATACATCCTGGATCTCCATGAACTGAAGACGTTTTTACAAAGGTGACTGCTTAGCGAGGGCTTTACTAGTGTTGAGGTGGGAGAAATCTTCTCCTGTAAATATTTGATAAGAGTAAATGAAAGATGGCTCAAGCACTGAACTCAGATCGTGGTTCATGGTGCCAGAAAACCCCAGAGTTTAAATGTACTCCTGACAAGCGGATAGAACTGGCGCAGTGTTATGAAACTAGCTCCAAAATTTGGATTTAGATTCTTGATTCTTCTAGAAAGTTCACAGGTATTCAAGTCCCTAATTTAATTTCAGACTTACCTCATTCTCTTTTCAGAAGTAACATAACCGTGCTGGCCCAGTAGCAGAGAATAGTAACACTGCTGCTATAGCTAATATTTCCTTTGCTTTGTTTGAAAAGTAAGGATATAATCTCCAAAAGTTTAACCCACAGAGTAAACTACTGAATCTTTAATAAAATAATTTTAAAATTTTTTCACTGACCACAAGAGTTAATGGATACCCAGCTCTCTCAAAAAACAAGCCATTAAGTTCTTAACATTATTTTGTTGTGTTTATATCGACATTTTCATATAAAACTGGGGAAAACTTGGGCAGAAGACAGCTAAGAAAGCAGTCTGGCAATCCTTGTATAACTGGGTATTATTTATTTGTGATGCTAGAGTCATCTTGCAATATTAAACTTGATAACTCCACGAGGTTTAATGGCCAGCCTTGGAGCAGCCCTCAGCTTCCCCACACAGCATCCCGGGGGCAGGAGGCCTGGGGAAGCTGTTGCCCCCTGCTAAGCTTCCTCTGCTCTCCAAGCCAGCTGCTCACATTCCCAAAATGAAAAGTAGGACTCTTCCAGCTCCAGAGTGACCTCAGCTCTGCCCCACACGCTCAGCAATCATCCTTGTCCATGCTGCTTAGAAGACAACCCTGACTTGTGTATGATTTTTCATTATTTTTACTTCCAACCATTCCCTTTTCTCCACAGTGGCATTTTGTTTTGGTTTTTTTTTTCCTTATCATTTATTTACTAGGTAGGTTATAACAACACCTGCTTTTCCCGAGCACATCATGCCTTTCCTCCCTCCAAGCTGTCACTCCTTAGCGCTGAATCACCAACAACCTCCCAATGTCATTTTGCAGCTTACGTGCATCTTAATGGGAAGTTCAAAGCCTTGTGGCTTCCTTTCCCCCAACAAATGCCAGGCAACAGAGAACAATACCATCAGGTAAATGAAATTTGGAGTACTGGTTTTGGGCTTAACTTCTGTGTGCCAGGTCTCTGTTTGCTTATTCAGGCTTTCTGGAGCCCAAGGTCCCATTGCTTGGGGAAGCTGCCGTTTCCTATGTGCATTAGGTGGCAGAAGCTTCATCTGGCTGGCATCTGAAAACAAAGTCATCTACACGAGTGAAAGCATCCTCCTGACTCCACAGGTGCCTTGTACCTCATCTCCCAGGTGTCCTGGAAGGCTTCTGTCAGCCTCCTCTTCTGAAGTTGCAGAAGGACTTCAGCAGCATTTATTTAAACAACGTAGGAGAAAACAGTGGGGAGGATTGGTAACTCGGGCACGTGTTTGCATGTGTGAGGAGGATCAGGAGAGAGGAGCCTTTTCTTCCTCACCAGATTCATCCTGCCAGTTCAAGCACAGGGAGGGGAGGCAGGAGCAGCTCAGTGTGCCGCACAGTAGTGCTCCTGCCACGCAGCTCCTTTGCACCCACAGCTGCGACCACAGACACAAGCTTCTCTGCATACAAGCCCAGAAAAGAGGGCATCGAGTAAGTTGCCCAGGATTTCTCCAATGAATTCTCCATTCTTGGACTTCACGTGGACCAAAGAAATGTGCCAAATCATCCCAGTTTATGACTTATCCATCAGTGTTTTTAGTGCTGAAGGAGAGATGTCAATTTAAAGCATTACAGACAGCAGCACAAATTGACGTGAGATTGGCTTCAGCTAGAAATGACTGCAGACCATTGAGACGGAGTCACAGTCAGAAAGAGTTCCTATAGCAAGGAAATCACCTTGAAAGGAAAATATTCATGAAGGCCAACGTTAACTTTCCATCAGAAACCTACATTTCACTGAAATATGTCGAGGCTGCCATCTGGTGACAGCAGGAAGAAGCTGGGTACCAAGAATGATGCTATTGCTGACAATGAGAAAGTTTTCTTAACTGAAATGGAGAAAACATTGATTTGAATATTTTCAAATGTGGTTCCAAACCAACACTTCAACATAAACTCTCATTTTCTAAAATGACCAAATAAAAAGTAAAAAAAATTACACAAAAATGGTCTTTCACTTTGAAAATTAACTTGGAATCAGAATATTTGTTTCTTGTTAGAAAATTAGCATTTGCCAACTAGTCATAATGTATTTGGGAAAAAAAGGCAGTGAATTAAAAAAAAAATCTTCTGAAGAGGAAGCTTATATTTATTACAATTTAGTGCAGTTTGTTACGGTCAGAGGAAACTGATTTCCCTGTTGGATGTTCACATCTCCCAGATTCCTCTTTTTTTTTTTCTGTTATAATACAAGTGGAACTCAGTGGAACTTTTTTTCATCCACCAATGATTAATAAGAAATCAGGGCTGAAGGGGTGGAAAAATACCTCGAATTTTCAGGGGACTAAAGCAGGAAGGGGTCAGACAATTGAAACATGAACTGCAACATGAATAATTTTGTGTTTGTGTTGTCTTTGGCCTAGATTTTACACCCTGCATGCATCTGCCTACAAACACACTAATATATGCATCCAATTAGTGTAATAGATTAGCAAGCTGATTTTCTGTGAGTATACAAAGGAGATTGTGCAGGTAATGACACAATTTTGCATTTGTGCTAGAAATAATGAAATGTTTCTACAGTTCATTGCATTATCTACTTCAATATAGACGTGTCGCTTCACGTTCTAATTGTAGGGAGGGTGTAAAATGGCACATCTGTGCCGAGAACAGAAAATCGATGGGGTACAATCACAGATTACCAATACATGGCTTACTAGTCATCATGACTATTATAGTGCTACACAGCAGGGCTCCAGGAAACAGCTGGCAAAGGTTTGACCAACTACAAAATATTTGTGTTTGGGGCTTCGAATCAATTCAGAATAATATGCCCTGCAAAACCACACTCTGATGCTTGGAACTGAATGTTAATGACAACAATCCTGTTCCTCATTCTTTGAAAGATTTTGCGGTTTCATGGTAAGGTTTGGGTTTGCTCTAGAGTGAAACTAGATCCCAAAGAATTATTTTTAAGGGAGAAACAAAGGAAGGAACCTGGAGCAACATAAGCCCAGCATTCAGTGCACTTGCTTCTCCAAATTAGGCCAAGTGAGGAAATTAAATTGAATGCTACAAATACAAACCTAGCACCAGTATTCTGATCAGACAGACTCCTGTCTTTTTAATCAGAAATTTCATCCTCGACCTGAGAAGTTTCTCCTAGAAGAAGTTTCTGAGGAGATTAAAGTTTCTTCTTCATTCAAGGATTTTTTCCGAGAAGTTAGCTTGCAAGGTTTTTTTTTGTTTTGCTGCATTATTTTGTTCAGAATTATTAATTTGTCTCTACAGCGTCCTTCTTAACCTGACTGCTCCTTGATAAAAGTATTTTACAAATGTAATTGCAACTACGGTCACGATCCTGTACCAACTAGAATGAGAAACCTGTCAACTATGTGGGCAAGGACAATAAAAGTACACACTAAAAAGTGACTCGTTCACCACTGCATTCAGCCTACACCTGCTCATGGCAAGCAGGAGGAAGACAGTCCAAGAAGGGGAAGAACGAGGGAATAACGCTGTTCAGTGAAGGAGGCAATGGGGTCAAAGACCAAATGACCCAACCAGAATCCAGTTTTTTGTAAGCCTGCTTTATTTCAAGGGAGAGGTTAGAAGAAGGAGAACGAAGTATATTTGTCAAGTGCTTAAAGGACAGCATGGAGGGAAGCAAGAAAAACTGAATTTTGAAACTGTAACAAGTTTGCAGTGGGAGGCTGATATCATGGGTTGATTAAAATCACAATTAATTAGAGCTGACGCTTTGGAACAGTTTCAGCCAAATGCATTTCCATCAAAGTATGTTTTCTTAACTGGAGTCAAACATTTCACATCAGAATGAAAAGTCTAGTGAAATTTCCCAGGGAAAGTTTGGTCAGAAAGTTTGAAAAAGATGAAGAGAGATAACACATAGGCATGTTCTACTCCATTCTGCTTTAGAAGAAAACAAATTTTTTAGTCTCAAAATATCCATGATGTTGCCTTTGCCTACTTGTATTTCAAAAGTGAACAGGTATCAGCGAGGTGGGATTCTAAAAGGGTTTCAAGGTGAAGACAACAAGTCTTTTTTGTTTGATATAGCAGAGACATGGAATTGTTCAAAGAGATGAGAGCCGTGGCCAAACCATAGGATGGAGAGAGCTTTGTAGCAGTGCTCAGGATGGCCATGGGAAGAGAAAGGTGTCAGGGCAAAAGAGAAATCTGTTGAGGCAATTGTAAAGTAAAAGTTACGCACATTAAAATATAACCAGCAGAACACTCTGTAGATTTAAAATATGCATCACCAACTAGCGCAGCAAAATGTATGGTAAAATATAGATGAAATCCTCTGCAGTGAGCCTCGCTGTGTATTACTATATTAATACAGCTGTTAATATCCCTGCTTTTCAAGGGAAAGAAGGGCAACAGGGAATAAACAGATTAAGAAGAATACAGTATATTGACTATTCTTGCATTTTTCTCTCATCACACTGTATCTACTTTGATGAGCTGTCAGCGTTCATAGAAATATTATTGAAGCTCATATCCAGGTTAGACATTCCCTTGTGCAGAGCGGAGTTGTGAGGACAAGTACTGCGATTCTGTACTAATCCTCTGTGCTCTGAGTGGCAGGAGAGGAGGGAGTTTTCATCTTCCACTTCAGAAACACTGAGAAGTTGCCCCTAGTCTCCTGGAGGCAAAGGGTCTGCTTCCTTATCAGATGACTTCAGGCCCAGATTCTCCAAATATTTCTGCCTTTATCTCACCCTGATTGCTCTGAAGAAAAATATCTGCTCGTGACAAGTTGGTAAGGCAAAATAAAGAGCATAAAGCTGTTTGGATACTCGAGCACTGTTGTTCCCCATATTTGACTTATGAGCTCTCCTTTTCTGTAATTATCAGTGCCTCCGGCTGCTCCGGGAAATACTAAAGAAGAATTTTGCTCTTAGCAAAGACAAATGATGTGATTGGAAATACCAATGTTTCCCAGTGAGCACTCTGAGAAAAATGAGTGGAATACTGTTTCAATATTATGAAACTACACAAATATGCTCCTTTTAGTTAGCTTATTTCACATTCTGACTATTTAAGGATTTCAGTGTTAAACTGAAGAGTCCCCATCGGTTACTTCCATTTTCTTGAATGAGATTACCACCACATCTGCAGCTGAACAAATGCTTACGTATCTTCCAGGATGCTTAAGGCAGTCAGAGGGGGCAACAGGTAACTCCTTTACACATCAGATATTTCCATGACATTAGTGAAGGCAAGTAAGGTAATACTCAACAGTGGAACAAGAAAAAAAGTAAAAGGCTGAAGTGTAAAATTGGTACATAAAGCTATACCCCATGGAGTCTTTTTTTCCTCAAGAGTTAGCAGGGTTTTTTGACAGCTAATATTTTATTACTTAAAAAATGAAGAGTAAAGTCCTCTTTCAATCTGAAAATTTGTCAACATTTGAAGTGACTGTGAGATGTAAAAAAATAAATGGATGATTCCTCCCAGTTCAGAAAGGTGTCAAAGTGAAGAACTTGCCCTGGGAAGTTCATCTACTAAGGACCTGGCATGCACTCTGGGCATAACTTTTTGGACTGGTTAGACTGGGAATTTAAGGTGAATAAATTCCAGGTGTAACTCTCTCAGTCAAGGCTTTTGGGTTCTGAGCTGCATTGGTACAGGGCTTTTAGACACCATGTAAAGGTCTTAGTCAAAAATAATGCCCCGAGTGCTGTCCTTGGTGACAGAAATTAGATTGCTGTTGTTCCTGAAATTGAGAAAATAAAATAGGGAAGATATTGTGGGTGACCCCATGCTTTGGAATGGGATTCCCAAGAGAATAAAGCTGGTTGAAAAACAGCGGATACATTACTTATGTAGTCACCAGCATTTTTCAGGGGTGATGACTTGGACGCTTTTTTAATAACTACCCATATTTAGATACATAAATATAGAGTGGGGGAAGATGGGTCAAGAGTTGATCTTTGTGGCATTCCCCCGGATTCTTCCATCAGGAAGGAGGAAACAAGGAGGGAGACTAGCCAGGAGAGGGCAGAATCATAAAAGCTAAGGGTGGAGGAGATGGGAGGGCAAAGATGATGGTCAACAGTGCAAACCACAGGAATATGGGGAAGGATCTGGATTTCCAGCTGTGTGCAGGATGAGTTTTGCAAAGTGCCCTAACAGAAAGGGAACAAAGCAGCATCTAGGACAGATGAGCAGGCAGGAAGTCCCGGTCGCTACTGGAGCTCGCACATCCATTTAGCTGACACATGATGCAGATTAATGGGACTTTGTCGACCTACTTTCTTAATCTTGGTAAATGTAAGACTTCAGCATAGCAGCTTTTTTGGAAACAGGATGCAATTTAAGGGAAGAATGTTCCCTCAAAAGTAAATAAACATGAAGCGGATAGGATGTTATGTTCTATTAACACTAATCACAGCCTTTTCTGATTGTTGAATATTCCCAACACTAGATTCCTGGCAGGGCTGTTCCCACTCTTTCCCTCTGTTTCTTTTTTAGTTCAATGAGATTGAAAATCTATGATATTTATTGTATATCATTCAGGGAGAAATATACTTCTCCAAGCCTTGTGTGCTTTCAGTATCTTGAAGGTAATTTGAAATTGCATGATGCCTGTTACACAAGCCTTGCTGTTCTTTTCTAGTTGACTGGTTTTATTTTATCATAAAAACACAAAACTGAAATCATGCCCATTTAGTCAATATGACTTTAGCCTGATATACTGTTAGCTTTAATTTATCAAAAGCCCCACTTGCTATAAAAACTGCAGATACAAGTAGTTGTTGCCCTTCTTCAAAATTTTTTTCCAGTCCCTGACATTTTATATTTGACAACAGGCAGAGCGTATGTGCAAAGCTACATAGAATTTATGCATTTGAGACAACAAGTGCCAGTGGAAAACAAACTCTCATTGTCTGCTTGGTCAAAGGATGAGACTGTCTCTATTTACGAAGGCAACATTTCCTCAGCTGCTGCTCTTGTGCCCCACTGCCTCACGTTGTGGTAGTTAACAGGACATCTCCTCATTTAATTGTTTAGATAAGTATTTGCAGGTATAAGTACATTTTGGCCCTCCCTTGCTAGCCCTAAAGAGTGCTTTCAATGACAGAGTCAAGTATGAACTAGGCAGATCAAAACTTTGTGGAAATGTTTTTGATGTGAGTACCATAAGAAAGAGAGCACTGGAACCTTTTTTGGTTTAGCTGCATGAAAAATGTTATTTTAGCCTAACATCTCATGAGGTTGTTATCAAAGCCCTTTCTCCCATGTTTACATAACTCAGCAAACAACAATAGTTTGTAAATACAACTAATATTTAAATAAGATGGATTAACATATAGCATAATGGAACTGGACTGAAATTCTACAAAGACAATGAGTCTACTCATCTGGGTTATGTAGATCCAAAACTCAGCGTGCTGAGTTACATTTTCATTTCAATAGCCAGTAGATGGAGCTTGACACCTCTTGGCAAGATTCTCTCTCTTTAGTACAGCATGTGAATTCTTTTTTGAAACAGAAAAGTAACTTACACTTCTTTTCCTTTTGGCTTATTTGTTGTTGTGGCTAAGATTTGTAATGAAAAAATAATGTCAAAATGTTAGTTACCTTCTAAGAGGTAGATTCAGATACTATGACTGTGTAGAAATAGAGGGAGGAAGCTTATTAATGCTATTTTAAAAGCACCTTGCCTCTGAATTGCTCTGGACTGTATATTTTGGCAGAGTTCTTCACAGAGAGTCAACAGAAGTCTCGTGCCTATGTGAAACTTGGGGCAATAGGAATTAATGTGGGGCTCAAGGAGGCATGCTCTGAAAAGCTTTGCTGCTTAAGGATAGAGTTAAGCACGGTTTTACATCCTTTACTGAATCTTGCCCCCAGTTAGCTTAATTTCTTACTAACAAACAGTGAATGACATATGAATGCTTCTATCTTGTGAACAGAGAAACTGCAGTTCTTAGTCTCTAGATTTTAAAGACATCCTGGTCAGAAGGGTTGTCTGTTTGAGAGTTGTCTGTCTCATTTTCTTATCCTCAGGGAGACTCTACAAAATTTGTATTTGCAAAGTAATAATACAACCACTCCCCTCCCAGAACCAGTAAGCTATTATATTGTCTCTCCCACCTTGCCATCACAAGTGTGGCAAACTTTATTTTCAGTATTACAGGTATTTTTCCCCTCTTGGAGGGATACTTCTTGCTATTCTCTAGGTACATAATACTCTTCTTCACAAAGGAGTAGCTAAAAAGTGTTTGGTCCTCTGGACAGCAAGTGGTGTCACTGTTTGGGATGCCTCTTGCTCCTAAGGGTCTGCTACGACCTTCTCATCCAAGTGGCTTTGAGGAGTCTGCACACAGCCCCAGGGGAAGCACCTGTTGTCCCCACGAAGGTGTAGGTTCTTTGATATGGAGATAAGCAGCTTGTGCCAAAGAAATGTTCAGCAAAGGGGTCGGTAAGGTAAGCTGCAGGGTAAAAGGGGCTAAAGGAAAATGAACAAACACCCAAGAAAAACGCACAACGCTAAACGTGTAGAAATTAAAAATTATGAAGTAGCCTCCTTTTGGGACTTGATTTTGGGCATTCTCAGATAAAAACAACAGTACCATAAGTTATCCCTTTTTGAGTTATCAAACCACAGATATTCATCTTGAGTAACATGGGGAGAGGACTAATGCCAGACCTAAAAACCCTCAGTAAAACATGCATAAGAAATGATGAGAACTGAAGGGTACTGTGGGAAGCTGTATTTCATCTTTAACTATAGCAAATGCCATTGCAATTACAGTAATAGCAACAGAAACAGCCAAACCAGAAAGATGACAGATGATCGGCAGTAGGAGGGGGTGTCCGCATTCACGATGAGTCACAGTGAGTTTGCAGATAAAATGCAGCAAAATAGTTTGGCCAGGACAGTGTGAACAGACACTGGGAGAGATAAAGTCAAGTGATTCTTTGAAGGTGGTCTGATCTTTAAATATGCTCTAGATTAGAGAGGTTGTGAGAGGACTGAGGCCTTGCTGAGTAGGGGCCGGATCGTTATTCCCAACCTTTTCTCAGCATGAGGAAATGAAGGAGTCGTGTTCCTACAGATAATGCAGCAGTGCTGCCCTGGCCCTTCTGCCAAGGCTATGCAGTCTTGCCCGCTGTCAGTCATTGACAGAGATAGCACAGCGTTACACAGGAACCACTCTGACCTCAAACAATCTGACTGCCAGAGGACACCGTTTGTTGAACTGAAATGATTTTTTACAATCCTTTCAATTAAACTTCTGTGAATAAGAAGAAAACAACATAAAGAAATCTCAGCAACTATTGAAGCTCATTCCAGGGATTTTGCAGAGGGTATTCAGCAAGTGGCACCAGTGAGTGTCCTTGATATAGTTCTCTGCTTCATTTATGAGCATCTCCACTCATGCCTTGTCCTTCTCATTTGGAAGATTCACTTTGGACTCAGCTATCTTCTTTAACACTTTCCGAACTCCTCAGAGAGTTATTTCCTGCCTTGGTAAGCACACAAGAAACAATGTTAATGCTACAGGAGAATACTCAGAAGTATCTCATTTTTTTAATAAACAGATAAGAAATGAATCACTCATTCAGATAGCTTCAGTGACATTGCATCATGGCCTTGCTCAGAAAACACAGGATCCCATCATTGGTTTTGTTATCTTTTTACGTTTAGCCAGTCCCTTTATTTTCTGTTGCTCACCTACTCTGTGACATTACATATCCTTTAATCCAGTGATGGCAGACTGTATGTTCTCCGGCAGTGGGCTGGTTATTTCTTTTCCGAAGCAGTTAGGACATCTTCAGGCTCTGGAGCAAAATGAAATGCTGACTACTTCTTTTGATACAGAGGAATGTTACAACATAGTCCGTTACTAGTTGATTAGAGGAGCAGAAAATAAACCTTGAGCATGAATCTGTAGTTCCCTGCTCAAATGACACGAAACCTATTTATAGATACAGAGTAGGCAGAAAGGAGACGAGGAATCAAAACATTAAGGAAATAATTTCCTCAGTCACTTCCAGGCAATGACAGAATTATCTTACTAGTATTTAGCTTTTGATATTAGAGAGGAGAAAGTGTGCGAAGGGTTCTGGGATGGTCACATCAGACTCCCTGCACTCCCAAGTAGAAGTGCTCATTGCTGGGTGGCAACGGGGAGCAACTGTGGAGAGGCTGAATGGTCCGAGGTGGACAAACGTCTGAACAGAATGTGCAGTGCCTGCATTTCCAGGGAAGTGACTGAAATTAATTACATCCTTTGTGATATTTTTAGACATTCTCTAACCCCTTACTCTTGAGGACCTTATGATGAGCATAGTAGAAAAGATCATGGTGGGAGAGCGCCAACAATCAAAGCTGGCAGATTCTAAAATTGGAAGCATTGAAATGTTGATGGAGGGTGCAAAATTTTAAAAGATTTGGAATTCTTGCATGAATGTATTGAAAGTCAGACACCCTGAAGTGAGAGCAAATGACTTTATTTACTTCCTTCATTCAAATGACACAGTCACATAAAATATTATCCTTGAAGCAGACAAGAGACTCACTTCTACTATAGTCTCGGACTTGCAGAATAGAAATGATACAAAAATTGATGGATTTATACCAAAGATTAATTTGGACAGATAATATTTGACAGAAAAAAATACATTTAGGCCCCAGAGTGACTGAGATTTGCAGTAAATTGCCATCAGCTGTTTTATCAGGAGAGGTCATGAGACATATATAAGGTTATGGTACCACATAACACTGAGTCAGTCCTCTGGGAACATTAAAGAAGGATTAAACAGCAGGAAGATCTGCCACTTGAATACAGATGTGTATAATGTCACATGAAAAACTCCTCTTTTCCATGAAGTAAAACATATCTGTATTATCACATCTTGCCACAGCCTTGGTAGAGGCTGCCAGGACACTCCACAGGCTGCAAATGCTGCCTATAACGACAAGATCTTTACTAATGAAGACAAACTAGAAAGCGTTACAGTAAGAGCTTCAGCGAGACTACTCAAGAATGGCTTCTTCTCCTCTGAAACTACATATAATTCACTGTTTGAAAGGTATAATGTGAGATAGGTAATTAGAAATCTATTTCCTTTAAGTTTGGTGGCATTATTCAGGGTTTATACAGACTTAAGTGACAGCAGTACATGCCTGGCCATAGCATCGATTCACACTGCTGAATAGGAGTTAACCTTTCTCAGGAAGGCTTGCTTGCTACAGATCAGCAAAATCCCTCTGAAACACAAGCCAGGGTCTGCTGGGGGAAAAGGAGAAAAGTGAGGAGAGAATGGGGAAGGGATTGGATGATTTATTTGAAGAAGACAAATCAAGTTACTGAAAGGAAAGAGGTTTAGTTCTAGAAGTACTGAAAATGTGTGAAGCACAGTCATAAAACTGAATGGGGAACTGAAGTGAGAATGGCACAAGCCGAATGAAGATGGAAAGTTAAGGCCAGGCTGGGAACTCAGAGATTTCACCGAGGTAGTAAATGCAGGGGTAATTCTCCAAGCAAGATCATGAAAGAGTAAGGAGTTTGATAACTCGTGGGGAAGACAGATGTTTTCCAGTTGCGACAGTGGATTTAAGGTTTTAGTGGCACAGCAGGAACATGGAGAAGAGATAAACATAAAAGGTTTGTTGGACTTTGCACGTTTTTCCTGTTCAGCGACGTGTGTGTCTGTTTAACTCCTGTCTGGGATCTGTTGTTCTAAACAGAGACAAGCAAAGGGCAGGGGAGGACAGTTCAGTCAGGTAGGAGGACCGCAGCCAAATGAGCTCTAGTGTAAACCTGCTGAAATCTAGAGAAGAGAACAAGTTACGTCAGAGAGGAATTTGAACTGATTTGTCATTTTGCTGGAGTTAAGAGAGCCCTCTCTCCAAGTTAAGGGAGAAGCATATTAAAAACTCAGTAGTTAAAACCTGTCACAGTCTGGTGAGTTGCTTCTCGAGACCCAGAGACAGGGGAGATCTTTCTTGCCCCTTCCTTTGGCAGTTGCTAAAAATGTTCACACAGCTTTTCTTGAGTGATTCAAACAGGTTATGAACAGAGTGAGAGATACTCAGGCAGATAATTTCATTCTTCATAAATGCGTTATTTGAAAATTAGGAGGTGGAAGGCAGATAACAGCAATGGCCATGTTCTGTAACAGAGAGGAGAGGAAAAGGGCAGTGGATATGTAGTGGAATTTGCCGGAATAAACCCTGTCAGCCCATTGTACGGGAGCATTAGCACCAAGAACACAGCGTCGAAGACTGCCCCAGCACCTGTCTGTGCTGCAGGGAAAGGCAAAGAGCCCAAGAGGTGTAAATCTTGCGGGGCAGCGAAGAGTGGCATGAAAAGAGAGAGGGGAGCTGCTGAACTAGTCAATCAGGACCAGCTGGGATTTTAAAATTATCACAAGCTTTGACCTCTGCAGATTCCTAAAGGTGGCAAACTCAAAGGGATCATGCAATGGCGGTCACAATGAACCATGACAACATGGAAATGGAGACTTAAGTAAAGGGGAGAAAAGAGAAAGATAACTGAGGATGTTTCTTTTTTCTTTTTGTTTTTTTAAGGAAAACCCTTGTATGCAGTGGTTCCCTAGTGAAAGGGAAACACGGATGGTCTAGACTTCACCCCCGCTACCTGAGAAGGCAATCCGTATTGTCCCAAAACTACCAATTCAACCTGTTTGAGTTATTATCAGTCACTTCACAGGAATATTTTGTGTCTGCTGCACTGGAGAACAATAATCTCTAAGCAATCCATGAAGAGTCAGCTATTTCCACAGAAACCTGTAGCCAGAAGCTGATAGCTGATATTTGTCAATAACTTTTGCTCACATTTTTCTGCTTCACAGAATTTCTTTTTTTTTTTTTTTCTTGCCTGGACCCCAGACTAGTGCCAATTTTTCAGTTTCTATTTTTTCTATTTCATTCTTTTTGGGAAGTAGCTACAACTTCTAGTACTGATCACCCTGAGCCATGCCTGAGTGTTACCCTATGATCTCTTTTGCACTTGTCTTGTTCCCCATTCCACAGCCATCTAGTTATGTTGTGCAGGTGAGGCTGTAAAAAGTGCAGCTATTCTGTGAGATACCAGATTTCACACTTGGCTTTTAGTTTTACCCCCATGGACTGGAAACTCAGGACGGCAGACCAGGGGTTGCATTTGGCTGCTCCTTTTCCATGTTAAAGCTGTCACCTGATGCTCTCTCCTCTCTCCCCCAGCTTATTGGTGAAATCTGCCATGTGGAGCTTCTTTTCCCAAATCTCCTTCCTACCTACTTTCTCATCCACCCCTAAAGCTATGGTAAGAGTCATCACAATTTCTTGCTATTCTCAGTGTCTTATTCAGATTCCTGCTTGAATCTCTCAGCCCTCACAAATCAATTTTAACTCTCTGTCTCTGCCTCCAAGGACCAATAAATCTAGTATTTCATGCATTCCGGCTCTCATTTCTCCTTATGAGCTTTATGGCTATTTTCACTCCATTTTATACTTCCTATCAAACCTGTCTGCATTCTGTTCTCCTTTTTGTCAACTTGCCTTTCTTCCAGGTTTCCTCTCTATTCTCTGCTTATTAAAAAAAAAAAAAAATTCCTCCTTATAACACATTTCTTCCAGTAAAGCTTTCAGTGATAACTCCTCTTCATCAAAACCCATTGAAGACTGTAGGAAGACTTTAGCGGACTTTGCATCAGGCACTAAACGTGGTAGTCCCTGTGGCTGCCTTGCTTTGTAGTCTGCAGAATAGGCTTCAAGAAGATTTAATGAATCCAACTTAGTTTGCTCCTTGGAAACTAAATTTTTTATATGTTTAAAGTACATCAGCTATTTTATTCAATGTAACTGGATGTATTTGTAAATTTAATCTGAAAAGGAATAAATCTTGGGTAATCTTCAAACCCAGAGATTGTCTAAATAAGGAAAGGATTGAAAAGAAAGGAAAACACCAGGAAAGTAATGGATTGAGAGCTTCCTGGAGACAAGAAGCAGGTATAGCCAAATGCTGGAGTTGAGGATTATTTAAAATTCCTTTGACCAGTGTACTTCTTTGTGAAATGGATCAAATACTGTTTCTATTAGATGACAGAGGTTCATTTCCTTTCCCTAGATAAACACTTTAAGGTGCCAGACTCCTCTGTGAGATGATAAATGACTTCCTAGACGTCATCATAAAGGAAGTTGTTCCTTATAACCATTCTAAATCTGTTACATATCAAATTTCCTGTGCATGGCTGCCACTCTGCAATGCTCTCCAAACTGTATTTCACAAATTCGCAGTGTGTCTTGTAACATCAAGACACTCACTTTCCAGCTCCAGCTTTGGCACTGTTCTCAAAACACAGGAGGTCATGGATTGGATTTGTAAGTTAGTATAACACATCCTGCCTACCTTGAATTACAAAGAATACACAATTTGGATAAGTGATTTATGAATTTATAATTACAGATGGGACTGTTCTATTTCAGTTCAGCCTGGTGAAGCTGAGAACAGCTGAAATCTGCTTATTTCAGTGATAGGAAATTCAAGAAGAAGGTTATTGCCCTCTTTGTTTTGGAAAGTTTGGATTGTGGTTTATATGTCATACTGGAAATAACAATAGAATCTGAGATTCTGCTTGTACTCATGTACTTTCAGAGTGCCTGATAGGCCTGTAAATACCATGCCAGACCTTTTTGGTCTTCACCCACTCCCTTTGCAAAAAAATTGTTAAGATAAAGCTCTCTCTCTTTTTATGGCACTTGACATTTGAGAAGCGTTCGTTGTCAGAGCATTTGTTGCAGTCTAATTAGTCTGCATGTTATCAGATTCATTTCCTCATTGTCATAAAAGAAAGTTGCAGAGTCATAGAAACAGATAAATTTTTGCAAGGTCACAAACTTCTTCCTTGTGTGGCAACTGCATAAGCAGAAGGCAAAATACCTGCTGCCTGTCTCTGTGGTTTTTCATCGCCAGACATTCTTTATGTCAAGATTTGAGGCATCTGTCTCTGAGAACAGCTATTTTCAATTAGATATTTTTAATGAATTCCTAATCTCAAGATACATGAGAGACTTTCGCTTCCTTTGAGCACCAGCCTGGTTTTTCTTGTCACTGCAGCTGTGAGCCTGACAATGTCCTTTGGTGTTCCTTGCGCCGAGCTTCAGGTGGGCTTTAGGAGTCTTAAATTTCCTTCACCAAGAAGTCCTTTAAGATAAATACATTCATCAAGCATTTCCATGTGACTTTTTCTTTGAACTAGCAAATGATTCCAGTTTTCACAGAGTTCTGCACTTGGTCCGATTCTGTAATACCATCATTGAACAACACGCATTTTCAGAAGAGCTTTCTGGATTGATGTGTTCACATGCAATTAATTCAAACCAGTAAGAGATAAGCGTGTAGCAACCTGAGGCACGGGAGCAATCCCATCAAGGGCAGAAACTGTAATTACTTGATTTGCGTAAGCGTTGGGAGAATGTTACAGAGAACCATGGCAGGAACAGAAAGAAATGTGTGTGGGATGGATAAAGGAATGGTAAAAAAAACACAAGTCCTTGACATACGTATTTGTATTATTACTTTTGTTTTAGCTTTAAAGCCATTTGGAACATGATCGCTCTACAGCTTTGCCTTTCAGGGACAAATCTGAAGGTCTTAGAAAATAATAGCTTAAGTTATTCCAGGCTGATGTTTATTAAGCAGCCTTTAAAACACTAAATATATTAAAGCCCAATCTGGTTTGGCCAGGAAAAATTGAGCACAGTAAAATGTGAGTTAGCACCATTAAAAAATCTAGCAGTAACGTGATCTACCCCAGGCTATTACAAAGTCATTAAAAAGGAGGGCTGAAAACCACCGCTCTCTGAATTAAAATAGCACAACCCAAGTGCTTGGTTTTGCACTGTAGAGATCATTTTATTTTAATGTAAGATATCTAGTTTGGATATAGGCAGGGATTCAGTGTAGCTATGTTTAGATTCTGCAGCATCTTAAAGGGTGCTCAGAAGCTGCTCCTCAAATTTGAGAGTGATTGGCTCATTTCCAAAGAGAATGAATAGAGAAGTCGTAAGGAAAGTCATATTTAAGCTTCTTCTATTGCTGTACCTGGCAGCACTGGGAGTCATATCTAGCCCATATCTGTAACATCCAGTAGCACCCATCAAAGATTCCTCTAGCAACAGCTTGTTGCCCAGGGCTCAGAGTAGAGAAAATGCAGAAAAAGCCTTTCCCTCAGAAGCTGTCAAAGAAAACTATCCCTAATGTGACCTCATGTGTGAGGCTGGCTGGATTCCAGCTCAGGGGAGACCTTTGAATCTAAAATGTATATACACCAAAGTACACAAATCCCATAGCAATACAGACCTTAAAAAACGCCAGGACATTGTCTTTACCAGAATAGTTCAAGAGCAGGACAGTTTATCATGGCTGCCCTACCTAATATGGGAAGCAGGGAGCAACAGCAGCACTTGGTAGGAGGCAACACGACTTGCTGGAGCCTTGGTTCGTGTGATAGAGCACCACATAGGCTGACACCCATGGGACTGACCGCCTCTTAATGCATCCAATCTGATAGAGCTTGTTTGCAAATATATTGAATTTTCAGTGTGGGAGGTATGGTCTCTTACTTATGATAGCGAGAACTCCTCTGGCATTAAGGAGAAGAACCACCGCGTCTGCCCTGAAAGGCATCGAGGTATCTCTAATGCCTTGGGAGGGATTAAATATAAACATCTGCTGACAAGTCTGCTGCCATGAGAAATCCAGCTGGGCTTGTACCTTCAGTTCTTACGTGCCCTAAAAGAAAACACACCTCAGTCTTAAACAATACATTTATGCAGTATCAAACAGGATGTAAAAAAATTACACTTAGAACCGAGCATAATTTATACATTTTTATCTGACCTTATTAATTGACACCTCTCCTGTACTGTCAAATGTATCAAAGAGTTCCCATTTGAAAAATGATGGAGATAATGGTTGAGTACTAGCACTAATTGTACCTCGTTATGTTTGGGAAAACTAAAAAACGACTTAAAGAACAGCCAAGAAAGGCTGAGAAATCACTACCACAATTGATTTAATGATGTGATAAGGCATATATAAAACTCTCTGCTTTCAACTGGAAGACACCTGTCATGGTTTTGATTTGTTGCCAAAAGGAGTAAAAGATACAACTAAGAAAATACAAAAGCAATGGGGAATGTAATTTATCTTCTCCATGATCTTTGTCCTGAAATAAAACATCTTGTGAAATTCAGAAGCACCAGGTTCAAAGCAAAAAGAGACTCGTACATTGATTTGAATATTACTGCATGGAGAACAAGGGATGGGAAATGATTTTTCCATACATGTTATGGTTATAAATCACATAATTTAAAATGGTTTGATTAAGATCATATAACAAAAAATCAAAATGGCTACAAAATTTGAGCACCAAGGACTAAAACCCAAGAACATTAACAGAAATGGATTTATTTCTTTCCCCATGGCAGAGATGAATGACCTCTGGAATTCTCATTGTACTTTTTGCCTGTTCACCTTCACTATTTTCAATATTCACAATTAGTTTTTAAGAAAAAAAAAACAAACCCCAAACTTTTTGATTGTCCAGATGGGATTGTTCTATTCTAGTTTTGTGGAGAGCACCCTTCTGATGGAATATTCTCTGTATTCTTTATGCTCTTCATTTCACACATACAGAGAAAAAAATCATAGCACTCCTGGACATAGTTTTGTGATATTCATTTTCTGTCACATGAACAGTCACTTCTAATATGTTTTAATGCATCTTCTTTTGCTTCTTGTCACACCAGGCAGTGGAATCTCACAGCAGGGCCTGTCGCTATGCCAGAAAAAGCAGTTATAACATTTTTAGCTTGTTTTCTACTTTGTTGCCTCTGTGATTTTTTTTTCCTTTATTTTCAATCCTTTTCATGCACTGTTGGAAAATGACTTTGTGTATAACTATTATTGTACATATGTACACGCACAGCTACTGTCCTTTTCACAAACAGAGGCAGAAATCTGGGCTTCCACTTGTTGGTCACCAGCCGAGGCTCTGCTGCTGCAGTTGCCTGATGTCTACATCTGTTACTGGAACAAAACACAGTACCAGGCTCTCAGGATGGTAGACCAGCTATCATCAGGCTTGCTTGACGACACTCCTCAACATATCTTCCAGGGCTTCTTTCCACAAGAACAGAATTTCGAAGCGTGGGTATTGGTAAATGAAATTATCTTTTGCTGCCAAATGGGTTCAAAATGTTTTTTGAAGCCTCTGAGCTAAGGCCAGAGTAAGGGCTGCAAGAAGATGACAAGAGCATATCAGGTGTATTTCTCCTGTCTAATAAGGAACAGGATTGTGCCCAGGACTAGGTTTGGTGCTGAGGGATTGAAAGCAGCTGGGCTGTTAGGTCACAGGGTGCTGTAAGCGTGACAGACACTTGTCAGGGAACTGAGCCTAGGCTGTGACACCTCCCAGCCAAGAAGATCTTAAAAGTCCAGGGTCCGTGTGCTGCAAACTATACACAGAAGCTCAGCACAGGCTCATGGGAGGGAGCTTTAAAGGGCTACTTGTGCATCATATGTGGGAAAAATATTTGTATGCTTCTGTGTACACTTCTGAGTGCTTTAAAAGAAAGCTGAAGGTGTGTTTTTACAGAAACAATCATTATTTGACTCATTCAAATCCTTATCTTCTCAATGCATTTCTAGCAATTGCATCAAATATTGCACATGTCTGAAAGGATATTAAATATTAATATTGGGAAAAGGACGCCTGTTCTCTCATCTTCCTCTCCTAAAGTCCTCCTTTGATTTACTGCTTTCTGTAGTCCCAAATGTAAATAGTGTCACAGCAAATAAGTGTTTAGTGTCTGTGAAGTTTATGCTATTGGTCTATTTAGGTTCTTAAGTCTGAGTTATAATGCATATAAATTAGTGGCCAGTGAGTGTTGTTTAATTATCTGGAAGCCTTGTCATTGACAAAGTGACCTGTGCTGGCTTTCTTGCCAGGAAGAATTGAAGTTGTTATGTTAAACTCTGGACAATTGGATGTAAATATTTACCCGCCCAGTAAGGAGGTGCTAAAAGTAATTCAGCCTCAGGATGTTAATTTCTGGAGATCACACAAGTTCCCATAGGAAGCCAACTTCATATTGCACAGGGAAACTTCAGCTATAGTTAAAGAACAGTTGCTCTAACAAGGTGATGATAAGGAGAAGTTTGGACTCGATCATAAACATGCCTGAGAAAAATTATATACGCTGAAAGAGGGATCCACCTCTCTGTCAGTACTCCCATATGGTGCCCATCAGGGTCTGCTGTCTCACAGAGTAGATTTTTTTTAGTTCTGAGTGAAGGTCAGCGCAAAGACATAGACCTTGGTGCCTACAGTCATCTAGTGGCATCTGAGATGCTCTGAAGTATCCTGCCTGGCCTCCACCTGGAGCCCCAGGGCTGTCCTGTAGTCTTCTAGCATGTGAATATCTGAGCTAGGCTGGGATGGGTCAAATGGGATCAATGAAGCCCTCAGCTTCAGTAAGTCAGAATGAGAAATATCTGCCCAGGGCTGGAGTTTTGGTCACAGATTCTGTCAAAATCAAGGTAGCATATAGTTGGACATTTCTGTTTTAGGAGTTTGTTCCCATATTCCTCCTTGAGGGACAAACTGGCACAGTATTTAATGTGGTGAGTGATTTGTAATATCCTCTTTTTCTCCTGAGACATTGATAGAGTTTACTGTTCAGGACAGTATCAGATTTGTTGGCTTCACATTGCTGCCAGAGAGCTCAAACCACTGTCTTCTGGATGTCTGTCATTCATGAACACTGGAGTAACCAAGCTGTCTCCCGGAATGAGATAGTCAGTGTTTGAGCAGGGAACTTTTGGATAGGAAAGGACTTCATGGCCTGTGGACAGTGGAACATCTATTTCTGGGCTCCCCGCCCACTCCCTCCTGACCCAGGAGTGACCAGGCTCTGCCCTCCAAAGCTGCCTAAGGCCAGTTCCCGGGCTCTGTAGCACAGGACACAGCTGTCAAGCACTTGTAGGCCCATGAAGCTGCTGCTGGACAAGGTTCTTTGAACTTACACACCATGCGCTTGACTCCCAGGGCCACCATCTGCATCGTCCCAGGCAGCTCTGCTCCCTTTGAGGCAGAAGCCCTACAAAGTCAGGGTCATCTGTGTCCCTCAGGAGAGGGGACAGCTGCTGCATTTGCTTTCCATCTGCTACTTGGCCCTGCTGGTCAGTGAACTCTGCAGAGATGTGTCTGTTAAGCGTGGCCTTTCCAGAAATGTTTTCTCACAAACATAGTGTAAAGGATTCCTGCTTATTCCATGTCCTTGGTCCACTTCCACCTCCACTGCAGGTTGAACATTTCTGGTTCACGCTCCTGAACGTCGTGTGAAGAATAAGAGGATCGTAGGGCTTGCCACTACTGGAGTTTCTGAAGAGACATGGTAGAAAAGCAGTACATCTCATGGGATGTGGCCTTCTAGAGTGCTTTGGGAAGCCTTAGTGCAGTACAGGGTGTGTGTCACCCAGACTGAGTGCAAAGATCTCCTCAGAAAGGCTGCACAGCCCTACACGGTCAGGACCGACCCCAGCTCTCTTCCCTGGGGACCCTCAGGACTTCTCCATAGCTGCCACCATGAAAAGTGTAAGAGAAGAATGGAGAGGTCACCCTTAATGTCATTAGTGAGCAGGGACTGCTTGTGGTGTCAACCATTTTGTAGAAGACAAAAAAGGGCAGTGACTGTATCAGCAGCTCTGGGCAGGCAGGTGTGCTGTGTCTGTCCTGCCATCCTGGGATGGTGGCACTACGGGAAAAGTCAGGGTGGGAGCGGTCCCAGGAGATGTCCCTGCTCAAAACAGGGTCAAGCTATGAGGTCGGACCTGGTTGATCAGGGCTTTATCCGGTTGGGTCTTGAAAACCTCTCTGGGCAACATGTTCATCTTCACTTCCACCCATTATCATCCATGTTAGACAGATTAAAGCCAGTGTGGGTACATCTGTCTATGTTGAACTCACACCTTCCTTTCTTTCAGAAGCACAGGCTTGTCCTGAAAGCTCTCATTTTTTCCAATCAAGAAACTGAGGAACAGAAAAATTCGTTTTACCTCCAATAAATTGCAAAATGTATCTGCATATTTGCTGGGTGCTGCAAATCAAGCAACATTGTGATGAATATAAAGGAAAACATATTTTCTCTTCGCTTTCGGGAAAAAAATGTAGATAGAATTAAGGCAGATCTGCTGAGCCTATGTTGTCTCCAACTTCTTCCGAGAGAGGAATATCCCAGCTCCCAAGTTCATCTTCCTAAAGCAGAGATATTTGCAGAGAATTAGAGCAAGCTCTTTTCTGGGGTTTTTGTTAGGAGCCAGTAGTAACCTGGAAAAAGAAATGACCTGCAAATGAATACGTTTACACTTACTTGGAATGCCAAAATCTGCTTTGCATACATCTAAAAACACTCAGACAAATGGTTACTGCCTCCATATACCCACAAACTGCCACTTGCTGATCACATACAGCAGAAAAGTCTGCTCAAATTTCAGATAAATACAACCACAACAAAGGTGCAGGGACAGATTTTTTGCCTATGTTAAGAAAATCCACCAATGCTATTCCTGATGTGTTTTTTGCTTGTCCTAAAGCGGAAGATGAAGAACGAACTCAATAGAAATTTGCTTTTAGGGGTTAATTTCACTCTTTCACTCTTGAGGATGTCAAATGTGCTTTTACAAGACATCAAAATCATAAACTGACATAACCAGAGACAAGCTAATTTATATCCCCGGAGAATCTGGCTCCACATGTCTCCGATTAGAGCTTCCACTCTGTGACTCTCGCTCTTCTTTTCCCCTCGCTGTTATCTCCCTTACTGTCTCTTGTCGGCTGCAGAAGGGAAACCAACGGCTCCGACCACCCACAGAGCACCCTTAGAAGCTGTAAAACGTAGATGCCAAGAACCAAAACGCTTTTTCTCCAGCAGTGGCATCTCTTGTGGCTGGTCCTTTGTTTGGCATGAAGAACCAGGTCTGATGGCAGCCAGGAAATTTCTTTTAAAGTGCAGA